>JAHWFO010014228.1:0-10130 GCA_023313115.1 Rhysida immarginata
TTTTTTTTACACTTACAACAAAGTTTTATCAAGACTTATACTGATCTTACTAAACAAAATAGGGGTCCCCTTAAACACTATTATGTTAATTTATAATCCACAGTAGATTGCAGGAGCTACTTATCACAAGTACAGGTTCGTGTCTACTTTGATACCCGATGTGGACTCTAAGAGTGAATGCCTACTAGCTACTGAATACCCGTCAGTAGGGGGGGGGGGAGGGCGGACTCATGCTCCACCCAACAACGTCACGCTCATTTCCCATGTTGTCAATCCTCTGAATAAAGTATTCCTTCCACTGCGTTTCACTTTGCGCAGTGTATCTCTTTTGATAATTTAGTCAAAGGAGGTACTGGAACCCTTCCTAGAAGAATTGAACAACCATAAGCACTAACGTAACTGGCAAGCTCCAAGCGCGCGTCAGTATTACTACGCTATTCATGTTTCACAAATCACAGTGCGTCGACTGGGTGCGAGGGTACTGCTACACCTCACTACCGCTGCTTCGGCTTTCACCTCAGATTCCCCAAAAATGCATGCATAATCATAATTTTACTCAATTAATTACAAGATTTTTTGCATGGTACAGTTCGTAGCTTCATCTTACAGCGACGGAGAAAGAGTTCAAAGTACTCTTAACGGTGAGTATATTAATATCGAAATGTTTATTCCAACGTTTACAGTCAGCCAAAGTGACGCAAGGTAGATGTTCTTTATTTCACTAGGGTTCAATTTACGTGAGATCCGGTGGGAGGTGCCATGTCTACGTTCTAAAACCCAATGCTGTAGCTCGACTGCTAATTAATCCGAAAGAATATCACTCGCCAAAAGTTCCGCTGCACAATATCACAATGCTCTGCCACATTTATGCACTCCAAAGACTGTACATTGGTCCAAGTCATCATCTTCCCGTTCAATAACTTTCGTTATCTGCGAGGCTCTATCACGCCTAAACTTTGCTTGCTTCGAATCCTCTTACAACGACACTAGGCAAATTAATCATCTTAAGCAGATTCAATAACTTAATTAAACAAAAATCAACTTTTTCATTGCATACATCTAATTAAATTCACGTATCTAGTCATTTTATTTCGTTCTAAACAGTCCTTGATATTAACTTCCCACATATCCATATATTTTACCTTGCCTGACCATCATCGTTGGAGAAGTCATTCTAACACGAGAACATCGACAACACAAAAAAAATACGCGCAACCCAACAGAAAAATTCCATACACACGCATTTTTCTCAGAAAAACACACAACAATACTATAACGGTGGCTGCGATGATCTTCTAGGAAAACACATTAACAATTTCGGATGCCAGCAAAGCACACACACGAAACATTCACACCTCTCGCAACAATAAACCATATCACAGCTACAACAATACGGATACACAAAACAAATGAATATGCAAAACAACCAAAAAAAACGTTTTAATAGCACCTCAGTTCCACAACAGCATCCTGTTAACGATCTCAATTTTCAATCCACTTAATACATACCGAATTATCTCAATACCATGAATAATGCAACATTCTAAACGTATAGGTAATATTTCTTTTAAATACTTTATAACAACCCCCTTCCAGCGGACATTTATAACACACCTGGTACGTCACGAACTACATTAACCTGTCAACTAAGAATATTATATTAAAGTTTAACATTAAATACCTCAATGGCACCTATCTCTTGATAGTTAATCTTTTTAAAATACACGATTTTCATTTCTATTTCTATTATCAGTTTTATTTATTTATTCATTAGGTTATATACCATTTGTTCTTGATTAATTTCTGACTTAGCTGTGATCTTACAATTAGTTAACCTGCTTTTAAATAAAATAACTATATTTTTAGCAATAACAGCAACAACAGCCTATTTCTTTGCAATCAATATAAAGAAGTGTCAGTGTAATTATCAGTCTGATGAAATTCTTTCCCACAGTCCCAATGATTGCAAAAACATGTAATATTTCCTTTTAAGCAGAAAATCAAAAAAACTCATTCCAATTTTTTTTCTCAGACAATTTTAGTTTCTACGAAATAAAATGAAATTGTATTTTTTGTACACATATGGAAAATTTCTGTTTGTTTTTATATCTTACATACTTCTTATGTTTAAAAAGATTTTAGAGTAAATAGAATATACAATATTTCACTTACTATTAATATGCTTCACTTCAATTCAATAAATGAATTTATAAATGTATACTACATAAATGTGTTAAAGTAAAAAAAATTTTCCTAATTTTTATAGCCCCTCAGACCCTATGTGGCCCTCCTAAGATTCTTCCAAGCAGACTGTGTTTAAAATCGTATGAAATTGCCCCTCAGACCCTATGTGATTCACCTAAGACTCTTATACTAATTTATTTTAGACTAATTTATGATGATAAAATTAATGAATGAAAGGTTTTTTGAATGTTGCCTCAGAATTATAGCTATTAGAGACAAGAAAACCCAAAAAACATGAAGCAAAAACTAAAACACGTTAGCTCAAATGAGGAAGAGTGCAGAATAAACAATGAAAGCTTTAGTTCAATGATAGGATTTAAAAAACAGATATATAAAAAATATAAACTACTAATGAAGAGAAACTAAAGAAATTCAATGAGTTAAATGAAAACAATTTTAAAATGAAATTAAAATAAAACAGGAATATTCAAATAAAAAAACTTTTCCTCCAATTTATAAAGTCTGTTTTGTCACTTACTGAAGAAATATTTGGGTAGATATTCTTTCAAAGAGAGCATCAAATTATGAAAAGTATTTTGTTTCAATTGAAAATTTTTTAGAAGTTTCTTTACTAAAAATTATATTCGTTATTCTTAACAAGAAATCGGATAGTCAAAATCTCACTTTGTATAGAGTAATTATTCTGAATTGATTTCCTGCTTGAGGTCGCATAATCTATATGATGTACGGAAATAATAAAAGAAAGGATTATATTAATGTAAATCATTATGGTTTCATGAAAATATAATTCTACAAATATAAGCTTATAACACGCGATTCTCATATAATTCTAAATGATTCCTGTAATGGAAAGGGCATGTTTGTTTTGACTATAAACCACGGTGTAAAAATAAACACATGTGAAAATAAAAGCAGATACGTGGAACCGGCATCTGACAACAACAGTAAAACCTGCCTCTTTTTTCAAAGTGTTTCCGGGTACTTTACATATTAGCAGAGCATACTTTTGCATGGCTTTTGACTTCAGCTTCACAGAAGTTGTGTATAGAGTATATATGGAGATAGGAATTTTCGAACGTTTTTATGAGGAACTTGAAGAAAGTTCATTTTATGCATCAGGACACTACTTTACAAGTAAATTTGAATCTAGGTAATGCGAGAACCAGGAAAAAATCCTTGCATTGCAACCAGGTCCTCTTAATGTTGGTGTATAAAGCAATGCTTTTCCTCTCAACAGAGGTTATACAGGGTGTTTCAATTCAAGTGTTTATTTCAAATATTCATTTCATAATTTTTGACTACATACACTCAATTTCTACCATGATGCCATGATGAATCCTTTTTTTTTCTCTGACCGAGAGGACCCAGAGGCCACAGATATACATTCTATGAGTTAAGCATTGAGACTGATGAACTGCGTATATAGAGTGTTGCGCTGTTAGGCGACATCAGTATATTGTATCTTGTTTTCTTGGATATGACACTGTTTCGTAAAGAGAAATAAAAATACAATATATATAGAAAATGTTAGTTCATGGTAATGTGACTATTGAGATCTATAGCAATTTTATTTCACCTGAATTAGAGCAGTAAAATTAGTTGCAAGATGCGTTTTCTCAGTTGACCATCGGGCTGGGTAGCGAGAGTAATTTGTGGTGTGTGTGTCAGTGCTCTGGATAATTTTCTCATTAATCTGAGACAAGGATAGTTTCTGCGATAAGCTTCCGTCTACCACTCTAACAAAATACGGTAGCTAACTGCTTGGGAATCGTTGACGGGGTTCTCGTGGTTCTCCCTGAGTCGCTCATCGAAGTGATGAGTCCTAAAAGGATCACGTGACGCGCTCCAGCATTATGCCATAGCCACTATGAAAATGATTGCCCGTGGCAGACCCGGTTTGTAGGTGTTTAAGCACGTACTAATAGTAAATTATTTACTTCAGACCGATATGCCAGCTTAGTGTAGACTTGCTGAATAAATATTGATCGTGTTTGTTTTTTTATAAGTTGTTGTGAGGGACAGCATGTGTTCTGCATGCCAGATGGCATCTAGGCAGCAATAGCGCAGTGGCTAAGGGGCCCCTTTAGTGAATCGCGATTGCTGTATGTTATTCAGTTGACTAGACCATTGCTTAAGAATGGTACTAACTGTCGTATCTAACATGTAGTATTTGTTCTATTTATCATTTTTGATGTCGAGCTGATAAGATTAATGAATAAATAATTACTGTGCTTTAAATTTGGTCGATTAATTTGTATATCCTGAGTCTTTATTTTCCACTCCTCTAAATCAGTTCCGAACTTAGTTGAAATTCGCCCCATCAAGACTATAGCCAAGAGGGTATAGGAACGTGCATACTAATGTAGTGGGGGCATGTCACAGCCTCACGCCCGTAATATGTACAATGATCTTAGCTCGGATGGTGGATGATTTTTGAGTAGAGAAGGGGTGAGAGATCATGGTGCTTGGCAGGTGGAGGAGGTGGATGGAAAGAGGAGATGCGGGGGTTAGGGTATGATGGACCAGGTAATGATCATGACACGAAGGGAGAGGGTGAAGGGTGATTTGGACGTGTCAAGGGGTGGGGAAGGGTGCGACAGTAGAGGTCGAAGAGATATGTGAAGGTTGAGGAGAGGTGGGTTTGGCACTTTGCACGCCCCATTCATGCTGTCGCCTCGCAAAAGCTCTAGCCATCACCATGACGGATTTTCAGCTGAGCCAAACCGAGTAAATGAGCAGCTGGCTTTTTTCTGGTTGGTTGAGGTATGAAAATCAGATAGGGAGGAAGTAAAGAAGTTTGGACAGGCAACGCATGGGGTGCTGGATGGTTTTTAATGCGTGTGTCTCCATCATTTGCCCAAGCCAGCCAGAGGCACTGGTAGTTTGTATAACTTCTCACTGAAGACGGTTGTGGTTGCTGCATCTGCTGTGGCTGTGGCGGCAGTGGCTGCGTTGGAGCAGATAAATCTCGCAAACAAACTTTTATTGGCTAGCTTTGAGATGGAATTACTGTGCAGAGGTCTAGGGGTTGAATTTGTGTTAGGGATGGTATACCCTAATGCACACATAAATCAAATGGCTGTGATTGTTCATTCTCAACTGAGACATTTGCATCCTGGGCTTGTAAATTAACCATCGAGTAATCCATCCTCAGATACGAGAGGTTGCAAAATACTACAACTGATATTTTAACCCACACAAAATTTGCAGTTTATATACTTAAGAATAATTACCAATTTTCACTCAAACTCATTGATCAGTATTTTGCATAAATAAGAAAAGATTCAGTTTGAAATGTAGAAAAAAGGTATATTATGAAAAAATTAATCAAAAGAGCATAAAAATATCAACTCAAACCTTTAATTTCCAAATAAATTTTCCCAGCCTACAAATATTTTTAAAAGTAAGTAAATTACCATGGACAAATTGCGTTAACAAAAATTTTTTAAAACTGTAATATATTTTTTAACTCCAGTCAAACAGATCTCAGAAATTGATAAAAAGCGTTTGTCAAAAGTTTTAATAAAAAAATAAAAGTTCAAAACATTTACTTTTTTAAAATTCAACCAAACCAAATGTTAAATATTCACCTCAAAATTGAAGTAAAAAAATTAAAAAGTATTTGTTAAAATTTAAATTATTAAACAGGAAATTTATTTAAAAACAATTTAAGGTGTTGACAAAAAATATTGTATTTTTATACAAAATGAAAAGTCACAAAAATTGCGATAAATAGGAAACCTTTATAATTCGAAATTTCTGTCTATTCCCTTCCACTCAGAGGCAAAAACCTCCATAATTAGAAAAAAAAACAATGGATAAATCGAATTTTTTTAGGATATCAAATGGGAATTTAGCCTCTATAATTCGAATTCTAGAAAACAGAGCCTCTATAAATCGAAGTTAATAATCAACGAACCTCCATAAATCGCATATTCTCAATCAGAACGTCTATAAATCTAATCTACTCTGTGATACCCAATGAGAAGCAGTCTCTGAGGAGCCAATGAGAATCGAGGAGGGGGAATTTATAAAGTGAGTGCTTTGGAGCGAAATTCAATCGAGTTCAAGATTTACCTCCAGTCATGACTTCCAGACCTTCATAATCGTAAGTATCTTTTTGCCTTTGTATGCACTACAGTACCTGTTATTGACTCTGTTTATGCTTACTGAAAAATATCAGTATTCTATACGGTTACTGAAATCTGACACACAACCTCAATAATTCGAATTTTGCTATATTTAACCTCGTTAAATCGAAACCTTGATAATTCAAAGCCTCTATAAATCGAAGTGTTTTTGTCCTCACTTGAAATTCATTTTATCAAAATTCCACTATATTCAATTTAGAGTTTGCAAAAATTTGGCACTATAACGTAAAAACAATTTTGCCACCGCTGTGATTACCGCTGTGAGTAAAAGCGAGCATTCAAAACGGCTGCCTCTGTTTTTAAAAAAGGATACCTTGATGGTGCCCTTATGGAAAACACAATTCACAGTGAGCTTTATGAAGGTGTCACAGTAAATTCTTTGGCTCGAATAGTGCAAATGTTAATGTTTATTATATTAGGGATTTATTAAAAAAATTTCAAGATGGGATGATAATCATTATTATTCAGACAAATTGTGTTTTTTTTCTTTTGACAAGATATGGATAGGTAACTGAGAGTTTCCGACTCATGTTGGATCACTGAAATAATAAGTTTGATGGACGTCTGGTGTGATGTGATTTCAGAAAACTAAAAATAATTGTAAAAGAATAAGGAATAGAACAGAAACAAAAGAAACGGAAGAAGTACACGTACAACAAGAGATGACATTTATGACATTGGGCTAGAGTGGTTGATACAAAGTGCAGTAGTTTTTATTCACCGATTACAATCGGTATGTCGAGTGATCTAATATAAAATTAAAGCAAAGATCGAACCAGAGTAAACCAGGGTTACGTTTATAAAATTGTGGAAATTGCAATCTCATAAGAGCCATTAATTTATAAGGAGGGTCATCTTCAGGATCATCAACAGGGTGTGATTTTACATGCAAATCAGGAGAAAGACAGTAGTTGATCCAGGAATTACACCAACGTTTTGAATGGGTTTGGTGAGGTGATAAGCTTTCACAAACGCAGTGGCAGAGTGAAGTACATCACCGGAAGTTAAAGTTTCTTTAATCTGCTGTGAAAAACGCTCGAGTTCACTCATCTATTGTAAACCTAAAAATATGCGTTTTGTAAACCTATAAAGATCTAGCCCTGTCACGTTCTTTTGAAATTCGAAATTGGAATGAAAAGAGAAAGGAAAGAAAGTGATGCTAGGCTGTATGTACCTAGGAAACTAACATTAATACGT
This sequence comes from Rhysida immarginata, assembly GCA_023313115.1. Classification (NCBI taxonomy): domain Eukaryota; kingdom Metazoa; phylum Arthropoda; class Chilopoda; order Scolopendromorpha; family Scolopendridae; genus Rhysida; species Rhysida immarginata. The sequence goes on from JAHWFO010014228.1 coordinate 7,554, forward strand.
TTATCGATACTGGTGCTTTCTTGTATAGTTTCACTTGTCACTTGTACATATGCAATGACTTTGGAATCTTTTAAATCGTCTAAAACTACATCAAGTCCTCTACATTGAGCAATCTCCCGAAAAAAGCAGTCATCTAGTAAAGATGATGTCATCAGATAAGTCTAGGATACCTTGATGGAAAAGACCGAAATGGGTGACAGAGCCTTTCATGAGGTACACTCGAGTGATAAACATAAAACGTACGAGGTTGAGTGAACTGCGGCAGGAATAAAGATAGAGATAGATAGATAGATAGAGAGAGAGAGTGAGAGAGAGAGAGAGATAGATAGAGGGTAAGTTAAAGTTTTAGTTTAGGTTAAAAATGAGAGAGTGAGAATGAGTGAGTGAGTGCGTGAGAAAAGGGGTCAGGAAGAAAGAGAAAAAACACTTGTAAATGGTCAGTAATGTAAGAGAAATAAACAGCAGTAGTTAAAAGTGTTTAGTAATGAGAGAGAGAGAGAGAGAGAGAGAGAGAGAGAGAGAGAGAGAGAGAGTGATTAACAAATCTAAGTATTAAAAAGGCATAATTACCTAGTTTAGTTAACCCCAGCCGTTTGTCAGGTCGTTACGGACTCTGTAATATATCAAACAACTTGGAATGATGTGTCATGAAAGAATATAAGGTAAAATTAATGACAGTCGAAATTGGTTCAATGGTATGTGGTTTGATGGAACCATTATGATTCATTGGATAGTTTCAATGCCAAGATATGAATTCTGCTGCGACTTCGTCAGCTGACTGGTTAATTTAGTGGAAACAAGTCTTCAAAATTGGGCTGAAGTGTTGACAAATCTGTCTGAGTTTCCATGGTTTCTGCTGCATCGGAATGATTATCAACATCAATGACAGAAAATGTCGGTGTTCTTCTTCGTTAAAGTGCAGAAGATCAATGAGGATTTCAATGATCCCTTTTCAATTTCGGTGTTGTGTATGGTTTGCAATGCTAAAAAAATTCAAAGAAAAGAAAGACGAGTGTGAGAATCAATAGATTGAAAAAAACGTACTCAGAAAGACCAATAATCAAACATACCCCAGCTGTGTCGATGAAACCAGCAACAGATATATGGTCATATGATTATGTGGCTTTAATGATGCACCCTGAGTACCTTGATCAGCGAATTCAGGACTCACCTGCAAACACAAAAATCACAAAACTTGAGGTAAAATTTCAAGACATAGAGAAAATATATATAAAAATATGTAAAAATGAGACATACATCCAGTGCAGTGATTGTTCCCGTGTGGTAAAACCCTGGTGCAAAGTGCACGTATTTTCAGAATTTTGTGAGTTGGGGAGGTTAACGAAATTAACTTTACTAATTACCAATGTACAGGAGGAAATATAAAAAAAAGATGAGAGGGTTGGTAACATTACATGAGAAAAAGGAAAAGCCAGAAAAAACTAAGTAAGAATGAAGGGGAAAAATCACCAAAATGAAAATATTTAAACATACAAGCACATGTACAATGCAAAAAACAGTAACTTTAAATCGTAAAAGGGAAATGCAGCAAGTAACTAAGTAAGAATGAAGATTAAAAAACAACAAATGAAAATAGTAAAAACATGCAAACCTAGTGTACAATAAGAAAAAATTCAATAATACGAAAGCGAGTACAAAACAAACCTGCCGTTGACCTATGAGAAATGGTCAGAAATTAGTAAGTAAGTAAGGAAAAAACAAAAAAATAAATTTAGTAAACATATAAAGCATATACTCACTCATAGACACCAATGAAAAAGCATCTCAAAAACGTTTGTAAAACAACTAGGTTGAAAACTCTGACGTAGACTGTTGTACACACATTGAGTAGTAGAGTGATAATGAAAAGAATACTTAGTTAAAACAAACGGTATAAAAAGCTTTCCAAAAACAAACATATAGAACAGTTTTGCATAAAATAAATGGGTTTGACCAACCAGCAGTTCAAAAAATTGATAAGGAAATATTTGTAAGAGCTGATCTCAATTTACTGTTACTGACACATTAAATATTGTAAAAATTGCCTTAAGCATCAATAACGAAACCAGTATGTGATATAAGTATTTATGACATATTAACCTGACAAATTCTGACAACCCCATTTTGTAAATTAGAAAATGAAGTAAAAACGTACATTTTACAAAAACGTAAAACTTAAGGTAAATCACTGTAATAAACTCAAACACAATTTATTGAGAAAATGCTGACATGTCTGTGCAAAAATACTGACGTTACTGTATGAATTGTATTAAAGAAAAGTGACTGATTTAAAATGATGCAGTCAGACATGGTAATTTGTGAATAATTAAAGGATCACGAATTTTTAATTCACCTAAAACAAACACGTACGTAAAGCATGAAATTTTCAATTGTAATTCATCTAATGTGAGTTGAACTCTATCTTTTTCCGTATAAATAAAACGTTATTAGAAAATTTACAGAACTCAAAAACTAATCAAAAATAAATTAACAGCATACATTGCTGTAAAACAAAAATATATTATTATTATTATTCTTTTTATTATTTTTATTATTTTTATTATTAATGTTAATGTT
>JAHWFO010014229.1:0-10955 GCA_023313115.1 Rhysida immarginata
TTTTTTTTTCTGAATTTTATTTTTTATCAAGATATCATTTTTTTCCAAATTATAATTAAGTTATCGAATTAAGTTTTATATTTATATCAAAACTTCAATTTAATAACATTAAAATAAACTGTTTAATTGAAGTTTTGATAAAAATATAAAAATAATTTGATAAAAGTTTATTAAATTATTTTTTTAAAAAATTTAAAAAATTATATTTTGATGAATAAAATTACAAAAAAAACTACACGTAGCATGTATTTTAAAATTTATTAATTTATTCATTCATTAACCCTTTATAAAAGAGGGGGAAATTTAATCTAGTTATCATTAAATTACTTCAACCTTATCATTATTTATATGTAGAAAATTTTAATTGAAAACGAATTTTAAAGGAAAATCAATACTTACAAAATTTATTGATTGTCAGTTAAATTTCCAGACGATAACTATACGGAAAAAATATTTAGAAATCGCATTTTAGCCGAATTTTAGAGTTAGTGTAACTCAATTGATAGGGCCAATTGGGCCAACAATGGCGGCGCGGAAAAGGTTTGCCGTACTTTCCTAATCTAGGGCTTTACTCATGAGCTGCTTTCAGAGCCGCCAACGCGTCCCCATTTGAAAGGCTGGCCTTCATCGTATGTGTTTACGTTTGAAGTTTGCGTAGACAAACACAGTAAAACTCAATGCAGATTTCTTGTCCAGCTTTAAATTGTAGTAATAGATATATTAAAGGTTCACCACTGATCTTTCACACGTGTGTTTTTATCTTTCTGCGTCTTAGAATGTAAAAAACCTGGTCATCTTTTATATCGTGGTTGTTGATATTCAACCATGTTACCGTCGTTTCAGTGATACCAGAATGATTGTTTAGAGGTATTTATGAAATTATATACCGCATTTATTAAAAAGCATCTAAATTTGGGAGAGGTCGCTTAAGAAATTTCAGACTACAAGCACGATATTGGTGGGGGGGGGGGGGCTGCTTTCTCAGCTGGCAACAAAGCGGATATATAGTAATGGCGCTTTGGCTGGCGATGTTGTTCTGCCAACCACAGTAATGTCGCCTAAACTAACAATAGAGATTAGTTCCACTTTTCGCCGCCTTCAAATTGCCCCAAAGATGGCGGCCACATAAGCTGATCTACTCATTTCATATCAGGAGCATCCTCCATCGCGCACGAAACGCACAATTGTGAGAGTCAGTCACGTGATCAGTGCGAATCGTGCAGTGTAATTCATGGAGTTTAGGCAGGCCCAAGAAGAACAGAGCGTTAACGATAAACCTGCGATTTTTGCAAATGGCGAACCGTGTTAGAAAAGTTTTGATACCATGTCAATGCTTAATACCATGCAAACGGTTGTAAATAAGCATATTGTAAATGCTGAAGACGAAAACAGCAGTTACGATGATTTGCTTTCAAGTGTTGTGGAGGAAATTGAATAACCTGAATTAAACTTCTCTGCAGTTTCTCCATTTACATTCACCGTTTCAATTTTGATAATTGTGTTTCGGTTTCCTCCTTGCTCCTCCGCCATCTTCGATACACTGAGCAACCCTGGCCTCACAAAACGCACTAAACGCACTGGCAATGAAGAACAGGGTGCACGAAACGCACAGAGCGATGCGGAACAGCCAGTGCGTCCACAGCGTGCATATTGTGCATATCGTTGATTCTGATAGTAAAAATGCAAGCAAACTCTAGGCGTTATGTAGAATCGAAACTAGGCTAGAATCGACTAAGCTAGAAATGACTTCTTGTTCCGTTGGTTTTCCTTGTTCAATCTATCGAGGCGTTTTTCTTAATAAAATAATAGGATAAATCGAAAATGTTTGAATGATATATTATCCTGGATGCAAAAAAAAATAAATTTTTCGAATTTTTTCCGTGGAGTTTACCTTTAAGAAACAGTAAATAAACAGGACTCGTGTTTGAAAATTAATTTTAAAACTACTGTTAACGTTGTAAGCGTTTTCAGTAGCGAATACTAAAAACCTGCGACTCGCTGGTCGAAAACGCACGCAGTGACATCTTGCGGATGCGCCAGAAAACTACGCAAGTAATCACACTTACTATTCTATTCGCTATGCCTCTATCTAGCAAAAGGAGCTATTGTCTTAAAAATAGGGATCCCAAAGTTATAACACGTATCAGTGAGCGAGAATATTTTAGGAAAAGCGAAGGCAGCCGTATTAACGTCATTAAATGCAACCTGGACTCTAGTTATTAAAACGTTCGACGCAGCCGACCAAATTACAATAGCGTACTCCACTTTTTGGAATCAAAATAGAGTGAATGCCCTAGATGATTTCACTTTTGTTGAGAATTTTTTAAAGTCTTGCAAACAGGAACTTTAATCGGCTTAATCACACAATATGGATTCGATAGTCTCCAAAAAAAAAAAAAAGATAACTTACTGTCAAAAATTATTCCCAGCACTTTGCAGGTATTCCATGAAACGTCAGAGTGTCTACTAATAATAAGAATTATTAAATTAAATTCATTCTTGGATTCATTAAATGTTAATCCTTGCGAAATATACCAATTACTTAATGTAGTTATATCTTGCTGAATTTGATGAGAGGCTGCAAAATATTTGTAAAGAAAATTATCATCAATATAAGATAGTATCCTGCAATTCAAAGGCAAATCATACATGTACATCGGTGCGATGGCAGCGACGTAAAGTACGAGGTGCGTTCAAGCTATAAGGCCTCCAAATTTTTTTCTCTGCAGTGAGAGTAAGTGGAAAGATCCGGAAGCTTTTAAAATTTTGCGGCACTTACTAACATAGATGGCAGCACTATACCGTGAACGGCGTGAATACCGAGCGCGTTGCCGCGAACGATGTTTCATATACTTAAAATGGCGAAGTTTAGTTACAAAATGAACGTGTAATAATTCGTTTTCTGCACTTGCGGGGTGAAACACCCATCGAAATCCATCGCCAATTGAGTGAGATATGCGATGAAGGCGTTATGAATGTTAAAAATGTGCGTTCATGAGTGCGAAAGTTTAAAGAAGGTCGAGAATCATGTGAGAATGAACCGAAGCAGCCTCGACCACGAACCAGTCGGACGGAAGCCATGATTGCTCGTGTGGAGCAAGTTATGGAAGACCAAAATGTTTTGAGAACAAAATTCCTTCCAGCATTGCATGAGAAACGACCAAACAAGACTGGACAGGCGCTTTTTCATCAAGACAACGCCCCTGCTCATCCGGCACTCCTAACTCAGCAGTTTCTTCAAAATAACAACTTTGAGGTGGTTTCAATGCTCCATACTCATCAGACCTCGCTCCTAGCGATTTCTGGCATTTTCCAATCATGAAGAACACACTCCCTGGCCGCTCGTTTTCCAACCGAGCTGCCGTTGCATCAGCGATTTACCAGTGGGCAAAACATGCCTCTAATGAAGAGTTCTCAGCAGCCATGGAATCATGGCACCGCCGTTGTGAAAAATGTTTTCGACTTCACGGTGATTACGTCGAGAAGTAGCAGTAGTTACAACTTTCTGGGTTAAGTATTATATCAGAAAAAAAAATTTGGAGACCTTAGAACTTGAACGCACCTCGTACAGTCGCAGTAGGGGAACCTTGTAAGATTCCCCTAGTAAAGGAGCATTGAATAATTTGTTGTGAAGTTATAATTTAGTTCGCTCTACAATTAAAATAAACTTGAACAAGATCTAAGGTTTGCTGATCAACCCCAAGTCTACTAAGTTGACTGTTTAGCATATCTCGATGAATCACGTTAAAGGCTTTTGAAATATCTGTATTTATTAAATAACATTTAAGACCTTTGTCAAGAGCCTCAATGATGAACATTAAAGTAGTTAGAAAAGCATAGGGAATGGGGGCTACAGGTCGGCCACCCAATTGATTGCGGGGAATAACGGACCACAAGAAGCTAGTTAACGAGTTAACTGAGTAAATAATATTTTTTCAGTTACTTTAGATAAAGCCGAGAGTAAACAAATGGGCTTATAATTCTTGAAGTCCTGTGGTTGACTTTTATTATACAGGTTGATTATAATTAAAGTTACGATTTCAAAAATCGATAATTTGAAAACTACTCGTCAGAATGACCTGATATTTTAGCAGAACAATCGTGAGGCAATGGAATTTTGTTTGGCGAAGGAAAAAAAATAGCTCCAAAATCTGCCGATAGATGGCGCTGGCAGGGTAATGTCAGGGGAAAAACTAAAAATGGATTCGTGAAACACAGGAATGTTGTTAGCCAAAAGGAAACAATAGAGTTCAGGGGTTTACGAAAACTTTATTAGCGAAAAGACAAGAATACGTTGTTTACAGCGGCAACAGTGATAATGCCAAAAAAACAGAGCTTCATGGAACAAACATCTCACTGATGATTAAGGCAGAAGTTGTTTGATATGCCCTCCGCCTTGTTCCTACAGCAGCTATATCTGCGATGCGCATGTCACATATTAGTAATTTGCATATCTCCAGACAATGTGAACCCTGCCAGCACCATCTATCGGCAGATTTTGAAGCTATTTTTTTTCCTTCGCCAAACAAAATTCCATTGCCTCACGATTGTTCTGCTAAAATATCAGGTCATTCTGACGAATAATTGTCAAATTATCGATTTTTGAAATCGTAACTTTAATTATAATCACCCTGTATATAGGAACTATGAGTGTCTTCTTAAAGTCAGATGGAATCTGTTTCATATGGAGAATGCTGTTAAGTAGTTGCAGGAAAATTTGATTTCCAAATGAACCGCATTTTTTATAATCATATCAAAGAGACCAATGGTAATAGCAGTTGTAGTGTTTTGCTGTGAAGATTGCAAGTTAGAACTAACCACAGTAATTTGAGTTTGTGATTGACTGGGAGGATCAATGATCAATCCATTGTAACATTGTAAATACTGTAAGGTCAATTCATGAGGAAAATTGTGCCTGGTTGTTTTACAAGACCTGGCACACTTCCAAATATCAAAAGATTTGGTTTTTGAATTAAGGATGTTATTACGTTTAGCTCGTCTAACTTCTTATTATTACTAGCTCTAAGAAAATTCTTATTGTACTTAGTAAGACTCTTCTTTAAAATATTGAACGAAATCTTTTATGTCTTGAACCACCATTGATGTCTACGAAAACTATTCCTATAAACCTTTGTACAAAGGTCAGCTTCAGCTAAGGCGGAACCGATATTTAATACCAAGATCTTACACTTCTCATTCACGGATAAGAAAAGGCCGACCAATTAAATGTAAGGAAAATATTCTTAAACCTGAACCAATCTACATTTCTAAAATCGTATCCAACAGGTGGCGGAATCTCAGTTATTTGGTTAGAGGCCATAATCTGGTGAAAATTACATACAAGCGCATAGTGATCACATTTTGGAAGACTAGAGGTATTCACAGTAAACGTTGTCCATCACGATGGAACGAAGACCTGGTTTAAGAATGTACTAGTGAACTGAATAACCCGCGTAGGCACATGTACAATTGAGTGTAGATCGAAAGTTTCATATTGGACCCGATTCCCATCATGTTAGAGAACGGCTGCGTTGTCGAATTCAACTGCAGCTTAGCCAATCCCTTTGATAATGTATTCGCATAACTTGTTCAGTGTAATGATAGCGTGCCCAATTTAGATGTCCAATTTCAGTTGTTAAATATTGTTTGATATTTATCGTAACTATGTTCAACAATTGAAACGTCCATCACATTTCATGCGAAGTAAGGCCGACTGGACTATAGATGTATTTAACTGATTTTACCTAATGAACAAAACGGTGCACCTTGTCGATTAACCCTTTACATGACGGGTTTCCATTTTTCAGGTTCAAGAGGTAAAGTAATCAAATCACATTTGCTATGATCATTAACCCGTGATGATAGCAAAACATCGAACCCGCCATACAAATTGTTAGAAGCACCCAAACATACACTACCTTTCCAAAAGTCATTGGACATCCCTATTTTGCATAAAAATGAGGCATTCCCATGCATTTTAAATGTTCTCATTTATCACAACATTATACAACATTAGATTGCATGCCTCAAAGAAAGCAGCTTTCGTACTTCGAGAGGGGTACAGTTGTTGGGTGCCACTTTGCAGACAAATGTGTTAGAGAGACGTGGAAAGATAAGAGTACGATAAGTGGGCCAGAGACCGGAAGACCCAAGATTATGTGTGCCAGAAACCGAAGGGCGCTTCGCAAGGTGGTCACTGTTGTGACGTTAAAACCCGCAATTCACAACGTAACGTAAATTTTAATAGAAGATATACAGGGTGTGGAATAGGAATAATGACGTGGAAAAGTTACATAGGCATCAACCCTAGAAATGATCTGTTAAATGTGGCCAATAAATTATAGCACATTTACAAATATAACAGTTTATTGTATTTAAATAAGGGAAATGCAAAGAACGATATTGGAAAAGAAATAAACTAGGCAACAGTAGTTCATCAAAAAAATACACAGTTTTCAACAACAAGCCAAATAATTAATACCCCTTGACACACCTCCATGCCATTTGTGCGGAAAATAAGAATGATGGAAGTCGGTCAAAAAGCAATAATCGAGACCAAATCTTATGACTATCTAATTCTTTAGGACAATGCCATTATCAAGCAAGATACGGCCCCAAGGAATTGAACTGACTGACATCAATCTAAAAGGCAATCAAAGCCTACAATAAATCACTATAAGAAAACTTAAACACAAGACATCTCACAGTATACAACAGTCTGTGCCATTTCACTGTTAAAAAAAACTAAATCCTTAATGCATAAGCATAGGAAAAGAAGATAAAATAGATGCATATTCAAAGCGCATAAAAAATAAGAGACACAATGGAATACTTATATAAGTATATTATGCCATGAGTCATAATAGAAGTCACCTATACAAACAGCTTAAGCATTTGTAATACCAATCCTAAACAAAGGAAATTAAACTTTACGAAAATACATTAGCATTTTCTAATATTAGAAGACGCAATGGGACATTTATAATCATATAAGTATAAAGTACCATTAGTTGCAATAAACCGTTAATACAAATAGCATAAGCATTTGTATAATAAAGTAAAGTCTCTGATACAAATAGCATAAGCAATTGTAATATAAAATCCAGGCAAAAAAATTAAGTTACTAGAAAGAATGCATTATTAAAGCGAACAATTTACACATCAGTGCACTGTTCCATCAAAATCAAAGTCTAACAAATTGATAGACAACAGAAGTGCTTATATAGAAAGTTAAACAACCAAAATGTCGCGATTTCCGTTTTAAAAATGTTTAAAAGTTTGACTTAAGAGAAAATATAAAATGAAAAAAAAACGCGCTGTCTAAATAAATATTAAATTTTGATTTGCAGCCGATAAATAGGGGAAAACAAAATATTACATTGTTTTAGGTTAAATTTTCAAATTAAATAAAAAATATTACATCCTAAAACAACAAGATAAATAGTTGTCTTCTTTACAGTTGTTTAATAATTGTCCATTTGGCACAATGAAAATTATCCTCATTAAAAAAATTGTACTCGGCAAAGAAACATTTAACTGGATAAGCTCAGTCTATAGGCCATGAAAACAGAGGAAAAATGCATCTCACCCAGCAGCATATTTAAAAGTTGGCAAAGGAAACAGTCAGTCAAAATCTGGCGAACCAGCTATGTCTGGCTATTGCTGTGTGTTCCATGGCGATGGTTGGGCTGTTAGAACTGGAGCCGATGGAGTGACTCCAGTAGAGCACCCTTAAAACATGAAACAGGCAAGGTGCCCAGGCGCACATGCCCTAGAAGACATAAACGCCTCATAAAGAGGCCCGTTCGCCCACCGGCAGGTCATCCGATGTCGAGAGGGAACATAAGAATGAAACAATGTTCTGGTCCCTTCCGATGACCTTACAGAGACGTTGGGAAATGGCATAACGCCTCCGGAACGTAACTGGATTTAGCCGATGCCACTCGAGATGGAGGAAAGACCTGAGATGGACGGCGCCCCTCCTGCATACGACGGCAGCAGGCAGGTGGGAGCCGTGAACCCTGCTTACATGTGCCAATCACAGTTCACGATTCATAAGGCAATGGAGGTGGCCAGGTCCAGCTTATATGCAACACCAGTGGAGCAGTCCATTAAGAATCGCACTGACTGGTAAGAAAAACCAGACACCTCGAAATGCGAAGAGAGGCGATACCAAATGAACCGCGCGAACGGACACTCATAGATATGGCCGATAGTCTCGACTAACCCGCAAAACTGGAAACCAGCAGATCCGGCTACTCCCCACTGATGTAGACGTTGGAGAGTATAGAATCCATGGTGCAGCAGACGCCACTGAAAATTAAAGACAGTCCAACTCGAAGGCAGATGATTTAATCTCATGATACTCAGGGTGCCAACTAACAATGTCAGAAGTTGCACCCTGGACGGACTGCTGGAAGAACCAAGGTAGACGAAGGCTTCCCCAGTCCTGCGGGTCGAGCTGCTGTAATGCAGAAACAAAAGTCCCAAGATCACGCTGGACACGGTGGTAAAAGTCCGGAGAACGTGAAACAATAGTCACTGGCAGCGAGGAAGGAAATGGCAGCCTGTTCACCTTCAAGAAGAAGTGCAAGTGCAGGAACAGAAAGGAGAGGAGAAAGGCACGAACTAAAGAGGCCATTCTGACTCGCACGCTGACTCGCACAGCTGTCTCGATCGGATGAAGAGAACACAGGAATCCCGTTCCTCCTGCTACGATGTCGCCGAGGCTTCTTCTTGCGAGGGCTCTTAGGCGTCGCAAGACGGTACTGCTGAGCAGGCGCTGATGGCGTGGAGTCCCAGCTGATGATGAACTCTTTGCTGGCATAGACACACAGGCGATCCGCAAAGGCGACACCGATGAATGCGCTGGTGGAGGAAGGGTTGGAAAGTCTTCCGCCGCAAACACTGATCCAGAACATAACGAGTCGTCTACGAAGTCATCAGCAGAGAGACAGTCCTCCGTCATCTTGGCGTCACATTATGGAAGAGGAAGAGGAACCACTTCTTGAACCACAGGAGGCAGAGGAGGGGGAGGTGGCATTTCCCTTCCTGGCATCCTTGGACGTGGTGGCGGTGGAGTGGTCGCTTTGGCCTTCTGAGTGAAGGGCAAGGCATGGTCAGCGTGCTGGGCTGGATATGACATCATCGGAGGCTACTGGGACGACATTCCTCTAGGCGGTGGCGTTGGGCTGCTGGTAAGCACTACCTCTGGCCCTTGTAGAACACAAAGACACGTTCTACGTGCATCCCAAGGGAATCGGGAATGTCCTTCTGAAGTCTCATGTCCAACAGAATGTCACCAATTTTCTGCAGGTGGGAGTCGGAGTGTTCTGGGTAGGACACTCGCAGCACCTCCCCGTAGTCAGACATATAGTCCTTCAGGTATGACTTGGCCATCAGCGGCGAAGCACCCTGGACATGGATGGTGAGATGCCTGGGATCTGCATGAACCAGATGGATAGTAAGTAGTCTGCCTGACCTTGATATGGTCGACCGACACTATCCTATCTGCGACATTTTGATTCCTGCAAAGCATCCTCGATTCAGTGGAGGAAAGCCTTTGCAGGACCGAAACAGCAGGGAAGCCCGACAATAACTGGGGGTATGCCAGTTTTGGCATAGAGCCCCTTCATGAATGCACCGACTGCAAAAAGGCCGTCGACAATCATCATTACCATGTTTTCCATGATAAAGATGAAAAAGAGTCACAAAAAGTTCGGAATGGGGGGGGGGGCAACCTCTTTCGGATGCGTTAGAGCGTCGACTGCGCGTAGGAGAGGAGCGCCCGAAATCTGTGCTGGACTGTCGGAGACACTTTTGGCGGAATGGCAAAAACTTCCTGCGGAAAAATATCAAAAACTCCTCTACCAAGTTTCCAAAACGTTTTCAATCGTGGGTTCCTATGTAATTCTCATTGCTTTTGATGACATCTCATCCACTTTAAAATTTGTACCTCTATTTATCAGACACTTGTAGATGCTAAACTCTTAGAGCCTCACGTTCCTTTCCGTTAATGGTGATTTAAAAATTAATATCTGTCTCAATTAAAACTCTCAATACTTAGAGAATAACCTTAAATTATCATAAGGCATGCTTATGTACACTCCTTGATGAAAAAATTCGATTCATTAAGAAGGAAGTAAGCAATTGAGATAAAAGTGCAGTACATAGAACAAGAAATGATTTGGTAATCTATTGGACAGAAAGCATTACAAAGTGAGGAAGTCAGTTTGATGCTGGTCACTTCTGGCCTGGATACAAAGCATAAAATCATAGTGTTGCCGGATAATGTTCTGAAGGATATCTTGCCAAAGGATATCTTGCCAATTCATAGAAATTTTGGGTTGGTCGCAGGCAACGCCCCACTATATCCCATTTGTGCCTAATAGCAGAAAGATCTGATGAAGGTAGTGTATTGTTTGCAGGGAGACCCTCCTTGAAGCATTATTTTGTTGTAATGTAAGCTGCATGTGCCGCGAAAGGAATGGCAGTCAACGGCTTGTAAAAAGTCCTCAACATATCGTTGTAACGTGAAAGTACAGGTGATTACAAAAGAACTTCACACTTTTAAAAATTTATTACATCAAAGCTATTCAGAATATAGACACACCACATACGGATTCTTAAAGAAAAACTCTTGAAGTTTATTGTGACACAGTTAAAGATGTTCAATATGCCCCCCTGTAGTCGAATTCGTCCCAAACCCGCATTAACATGTCTCCATCAATCCCACGTATCGCTACCGTAATGCGTTCTTTCAGCTCGTCTAGGTCACGGGGAAGGGGTAGGGTGAAGACCTTGTCCTTTACACACCCCCATAAAAAGAAAACACAAGGTATGAGGTCGGGGCTCCGCCGTGGCCACTTTGCAAGTTCCAGGTTATTGTTTGCTCGACCAATCCACCGCTGTGATTTCTTTTTATGGGGGTGTGTAAAGGACAAGGTCTTCACCCT
>JAHWFO010014230.1:0-20698 GCA_023313115.1 Rhysida immarginata
AACACCCTGTACACAACCCTGGCATCGCCGAAGCACTAACTTCCGCACCCATTCAAATATGCCATGTGTAGCAAGGAAGATGTTACAGGCGTCAACAATACGTAGAAGAAGAGCCTCGACATTATCTGCAGCTCTGGCATCTTCAGATGTCCCCACAAGAAGTCCAGCGAATTATGATCCGGCGATCTTGCTGGCCATGAGACAGGGCCTTTATAAACTATCCATCTCAATAAATGTTGCCGTCAAATGTTGCCTCCCTGTTGATTCGCCAAATGCATGTCGCTTAGTTCAGTTAGACTGTAGCACTTAATTTTTCAATGTCGACTCTCTGACGACTCGATTTTCTATGTACCTAAAAAAAACAATGACAAACATTCAAAACACTGAAAACAAATGTACTGCCGTACGGATGCGAAATAGGACACAAATTGCTTAAATAAAAAATGTTTGTTTTAGTACCCACTATCTACCATATTCCTGAGTTACATAAGTTTTGAATTACCCTGTAAATCGGAAAACCGTCAAAAACTATTCCGCGTCTAGTGTTTTCAAGTTGCTTGACTGGTAACAACATAGCGGTGACATAACGAATGCACTCTGGTGAGCTCTCTAGACAGTACAGATCCTTGTGAATCTAATCGTTTACTCATATGTCAATGGTATGCATGTGTACCGAAATAGGATAATATTGGACCACTCCTTCTGGGTGCTCCACTTTTTTGTCAGCCAGTGTATTACTGAAGCTGCTCTATAAATAAATCATTACCAATGAACGCTATAGACCAGTGTTGCCCAATTCAAAACTGGGCTCCTCCACAGTTTAAGTTAATCATGTGACGACTCTCAGTCGCTACTCAGAAGCCAAAAAATGCCTTTTTCCATTAACGCAAATTACCGATAATTACCGATAATATATATTTGCGGGGGCATAAGAATTTTAGAAAGGTTTAGGTGGGGCATAGCACAAAAAAGGTTGGAAAACACCCTTTCACAGTACAACGTCACGACTTCACTGGCGCATGCGCAATTCTGCTTCCGGGGGCAAAGCGCACAGAAAGATTGGAATAACGAATGCATCGCAAGCGTTATGTCTAATAACGACAAAAGTACGTTTGTGTTTCAAGAGAAAGATTTAATAAAACTAAAGAAGGCCGATCTTCCTTTATTAGCAGGGAGGTACAAATTAAACATTCCAAAAATGTACAAAAATTATTCTAATTCCAAAAGTATTGGAGTTATAAAAAGAAAACATGACTACAACCAGGGAGTAGAGAGTAGATAATGCTGCGGCAGATACTGCTGCTGTCATTCATCTCCAGATAGGGGGTGGTCGTGGCCTAGTTGTCTCACTGATCAGTTCGCTGTTCAGTGAAGTTAAGCAACCTTTGGCGCAGCCGGTCACTGGTTGGGTGAGACCGCTTCAGGGCTGGCATGGAGTTAACATAGTTACCCAGTTATGTGAGACCCGTGCATTGGACCAAAGCTGGATGCCCAGCAGCTGGGGGGATTGCCACTGGTTGGACCTCTACCAGTGATTTCTATCTTTGTATTTCCCGTGCTTCGGAGGGCACGTAAAGCCGTCGGACCCGGCTGCTACTGTCTTCTCGTAGCAGTCGTTATTTATCACTCGGTTGGCACAAAATTTCCTCGTAGAAATTCCCTCGATGATCTACCCTCTGTACCTGAAGAAGAACTCTCCTGATATTAGTTTTTCTGATCATTGGATACGTTATGAAGTACTCAATAATCAAAAATTAAATTATCTGCCTAAACTGGGATTTATAGCAGGAGATATGCACGATTACAAAATTTTCAAGTTGAGAAAATTATATTTTTGTTTTATATTAGCTTGATTAGTGCAATAATAGTAACTAATTATCGATATACATTTAAAGAATAAAAATATTTACAGCAGTATATTTTTTTTACCCACAAATTGAATTGGTGTTTATTTGTGGGAAAACTAAAAAAACTATGTTTTCTATAACAAAATAAAAACCAAATTACCTTAACCGTGGATAAATAACATCAATGGTAACACAAAGAGCCAAAACCGCTTTTCCACATCAAAATGTTTATTACGCCTGGATACGTATTTCGGACGCTACGCATCCATTTTTCAACAAGACTGAATGTTACAGACAATCGACAATCGACAATCGAACAGTGAAGTGTACATTCGTTAGGATGGGACGAAAGCAGCGCTTTCACAAAGCTCATCCAACCAGAATAAACTCCAAAGGAAATACACTGAGGTAGTCAAGAAGCCTAACCAACCCAAGCGGTCTTCCATATTATACAAAAAAGAAAATAAGATTGACGATTGTCAGAAACAAAAAACAAACGAAATAAAAAATACAAGGAGAAATAAGATTATCACATCTTCCAGTAGTCTGGGAAAGAGACGTTGCTAATATCTTCAAAATTGATGTCAAGAACGTGCCTCGGTTTACGATACTTCGTATGCCAGTTCATATTCATTGAGTTCTCCAGTATCCCTTTCACAAGCTTATTGTCGTGAGTCTTCATCTTCTGTATCATAATCAAAAGGAGATCCTGTATAAACTTACCGATATGGGCCATGTTTAAATCGAGGTGGATGCATTGGTTTTTCACCGTCCTTCTGTCCAGCTGGGCAATGGTCCTCAGGGTAACATTCTGGAATGACTGTAGTTCACTCCATCTGCTTTTACAGATAGTCGCCCACGCAGGCATGCCATAGAGGAGTATGGTCCGGATAATCGATTTGTACAGAAGTAGCTTGTTGTCAATGCTGAGGGCGCTGTTGCGACCCATAAGAGCTATGATACTGTACTTAGCCCTCTTCGCTTTGTTCAGAGCATAGGACATATGCTGGTTCCATGAGAGTCTTGAGTCAATGATAACTCCCAGGTACTTGTAGTTGTCCTCCAGTCCAGTTTCTTATTAAACAGAACAAGAGAATCTGGGGGATGCTTGAGCTTCCTATTGAGGTACAAAGCCTTGCACTTTCCGACGTTAAGGTTCAACTTCCAGCAGTTAAACCAGTCTTTGAACTGCTTCAAGGCGCACTGCAGCCGAGTGATAACGTGAGCCGGCTGGTGTGCCCATGTCATAATGGCAGTGTCATCCGCATAAAAATACAGATTACAATTATCGGGTTTTGGGAAATCATGTACAAAGTAATTAAATAGCATAGGCCCGAGGACAGAACCCTGAGGGACACCGGTCTTTATAACACGGGGTGTGGAAAGATTTTCTCCAACCTTGACTTGATAGGATCTGCCGTCAAGAAAGGATTTCACCATCAAGATCAAATCGGCAGGGAACCCGTCTCTGATCATTTTGTAGACAAGGCCCTCATGCCACACTTGGTCAAAAGCTTTACTGACATCGAGAAATACCACCCCACAGTACCTGGATAGGTTCAGGGGTGGTGCTCAGGTCTTCAACGAGCCTCCATGAACGAACCCTTCAACGAACCCTTCAACGAACCCTTTGAAACGGCTTGTTGACCAAACGAAAGAATGCTTAAAAGATTGCAGATATATTTTCAAAGGACTTAAGACTTGCAGGCTAATTCCCAGCAACCCTGTGATCCCAAGGCTGTATTGCTTACCTAAAACCCACAAACCGGGTAATCAATATAGACCTATTATTGACAACACTAATGCACCTACCAGTTTGATTGCTCAATTTCTTATGACGAAATTTCGCAGTCTTAAGCTTCCAGGTACTGATTTTACAGTTAAAAATAGCACTGAGCTTGTCGAGAAACTTGCCAATGTAGTTCTTAAAGAAGGATGCATTCTGGTTTCCTTTGACATATGCGCTCTTTTCCCTAGTGTTCCCATTAAAGAGACCATGGAAGTGCTCCAATCGGTACTCGATGACAACTATATTTCACTTGGTGAGTCCAGGGATATTATGCTCGCCACTAGGTTTTGTTGCGAGAATAACCTTCTGCAGTTTAATGGGAAATTTTATAAAATGACTGATGGTACCCCCATGGGATGCTGCATTAGTCCTTTCCTTGCCAACTTATTCCTCAGGTATTTTGAGAATCAGGCCCGCGAAACTTTTCCATATTTCCCTGATATTTGGTGCAGGTATGTGGACGATGTTTTCGCTGTCTTTGATACATCAAAATAAAATCTGGAACAATTTATGACTGAACTGAACAACGTGTCTAACACCATTAAATTTACTAACGAAATCGAGAAAGAAGGTAAACTACCCTTCCTTGACATCTTGATTGGCAGAGACACTGGCGATGGCAAATTATCATTTGGGGTCTATAGGAAACCTACCTTCATACCTGCATATATCAATAGACACTCAAACCACTGCTTCGCCCACAAGATATCAGCCTTTCAACAGATGATCATCAAGGCTTTTAACCTCCCCCTCACCCCACAACAGAGAGACGAGGAGTTATCAAAGATTAGAAGTTATGCTGCCAGTAATGGATACAGCGAAGACATGATTGAAAACCTCATCCGAAAACATACAAGGAAAAAGGCAATACTTCAAGCAACCACCCTTGAACCAGTGAGTGATAAACCAAAGTATTGGGCGATTCCTTATAACAGAATATTCTGCAAAGGACTTGACAAAATCGCCAGAAGATTTGGACACAGGATCTCCTATAGAAGCTCTCACACGCTCAGGAGACTCCTGGGGTCGGCCAAGGATAAGATACAACCTGACCAAAGTTCTGGCGTGTACAAATTAAATTGCGGGACGTGTGACTCCTTTTACATCGGGCAGACACGGAGGATGGTTACTACCAGGATCAAGGATCATTTCAGGTACATCCGCTACAATCCTGAAGCTTCCGTATCAAATGTTATTGTTTCAAATTTATTCTGTATTCTTGGCTGTAATTTACCTGATTGGCTTTGCGGAAATGTTAATCCACTTGTAAAGGAACCTGATTGGTCCCTATTATATATAAATAGCCCTAAGGCACACTGTAACATTCAGTCTTGTTGAAAAATGGATGCGTAGCGTCCGAAATACGTATCCAGGCGTAATAAACATTTTGTTGTGGAAAAGCGGTTTTGGCTCTTTGTGTTATGTTTTCTACTTTAGCAGCTGCATTTCGCCGTTTTGTGGAGCAGTTTTTAATTTTCTTGCCCTCCGGATGTTCTATTGCTCATGCGCGCATCTCATTATCGCGTAAGCGTGAAATCATCTATTACACTGGCCAACAAGATTTTAAGATTTTTCTTGTGACAAAATGAAAGTGGGTGATTTTTGGTAGTATTTTTTCTGCTGATTATGAATATAATTTTTAAATTTCTCTAGCACGCACAGCTTTCTTGTTTTACAATGAAACATTTTTAAATCATTCAGTGTTTGGGGCCTGGTAAATTTCCTTGCGGCCCCAAAATATGGATACTTTAACAATGTAGCCGCTTCTCTTTACTTTAACATAGAAGTTTCGATGTGCATAACTTGGAAACTTGACGTGATAGAAAAAATCTAAAAGCAGATTCGGATTCTACCTACAAATTACTACTAAGAACACTTTGTGTGGTCTTAGTCACAAAATGTGTGTTGACTAGTGTTATTATTTCAAACAGTGAACTGTTAGCACTACAGTATGGCCTATCAAACAACATGCGTAAACGTTTTTCTTCTTTATTAAGTAGCTCCATTCTTCCGCTACTTATTGTTTTCACAATGTCCGTCTGTCTGTCCCTTCATAATTTCCGCATTTTTTGAGGTAGAAGGCTGAAATTCGGAATATAGCTTACTATGCGCATGGGCACCTTCACTATTTAGTTTGGTTTTCATTGGCCCACTGGGGTTGGGGTTTCGGGGGCGGAAATTAGAGGGGACCAAAAGGTCTACGCGTATTTATGCATATAAAGGCGTGAAATTCGGTATGTGGATTGATCTAAGCAAGATCAATATTACTATAAAGGTTAGGCCAAATTGTCCAATTAGGGTCGGAGTTGTGGTGGTAGCAGTCACTTGGTGTTTAGAACTATGGCAAAATATGACATGTGATATATCATTCGATCGGAAATGATGAGGTACGAAAGAGGATAGAGCTCTTTTTCATTTTCTACATACTACGTTCGAGAAAATCAATTTTCCGATTAAACAAGAATGATTTTACCGCCAAAGCGGATAAAGGGAGCACATTTTCATGTTATGGATATATTGAATTAATCAACATTTTAAAACACTTAAGAGAAAATAAATAAATATGAAAACTAAATTGTAAATTACTATTTAAGTAAGCTAATGTAGAGAGAGAATTTAAACGAATAAACTTGAAGAACTGAAAGGTAAATGGAGAGAGAGTTATTCTTCATACATTTAAAAAAAATAAAAGTTATTTAATTTGTAAGAATTCCCACATAATGTTAAACGAAGTGAGCCTCAATTGCTGAAGCGTTGTGTGTAAGCATCTATAATTTTTTCATATTAAATTACTAAAGTGTGTCTACGTTATCGTCTATTATTGAAGCAAGCGATTAACTACTATTAATTAGCAATATGTATAACAGTAGTGAGTTTTAGATAACATTAAGCCTAACAGTATTATGCTCTTGATACAAATAAGCTATGGATAACAATAGATCTAACAACTCGTAATGAGTTGGTTTATATATTACACGCCGTATCTTAGCATTGAAAGTTCTAACAATACTATATTGTACCATTAGGGCACATGTAACCAATTCCCACTATCATCATTTTCTCGTTATATTCACTCATGACACGTTGTTACGAGGTGTTTGATATATTACATGCCATATCTTAGCATTGAAAGTTCCAATGGTACCATATGGTATCATATAGCAAAATTAGGGCACGTGCTACTAAACCAATAACCACTATCATTATTTACTCGTTATGTTCACTCATAGCACGTTGTTACGAGTTGTTTGATATATTACATGCCATATCTTAGCATTGAAAGTTCCAATGGTACTATGGTATCATATGACACCATAAAGGCACGTGCTACTAAACAATAACCATTATCATTATTTACTCGTTATATTCACTCATGGCACATAGTTACGATTTATTTGATATATTACATGCCATATCTTAGCATTGAAAGTTCCGAAGGTAGCATATGGTATCATATGGCACCATATAGACACGTGCTACTAATCCAATAACCACTATTATTATTTACTCGTTATATTCACTCACGGCATGTTGTTACTATTGTTTGATATATTACATGCCAATTTTAGAATTGAAAGTTCCAATGGTACCATATGGTATCATGTGGCACCATATAGGTACGTGCTACTAAACAATAACCATTATCATTATTTACTCGTTATATTCACTGATGGCAGGTTGTTACGAGTTGTTTGATATATTAAATGCCATATCTTAGCATTGAAAGTTCCATTTGGTACCATTAAAACAGATACTGCTAAACATTTCACACCAACATTATTTCATTTATTTATTTATTTACTTATTTCGAAAAATATTAATACAATATAATACAACAGTATCCACGTGCCATTAGACCAATACCTGCTATCACTAGTTACTCTTATATATTCGTTCATGATATGTTGTGACGATTTGATTGATATATTACATGCCATATCTGGTTATAGGAAGTTTTTAAGGGGGTATCATAATGGTACCATTAAAGCACGTGCCATTATAGTACGTACTTATTCCGGCTATCTCACGTTCGTACTTGTTCGTGCTCTGTCCCATATTAATGGATTAGTGAAAACAGACTTTGAAAAAGTTAATTCGTTTTCAAGTTATCGTAATATATACTAAGCTCCCTAGGAATAAAAAAATTCTCTTGATTTAGAGACCGAACTGCCCTTTCAATAATCGTCAAACACGTGCATCCTGTACGCGCACCATCTCATTAACGTTTAGAGCACGCGCAGAGCCGAACCCATGTATGTTCAGTACTGTGTAGGTTCTCAACACGCGTTTTCCCGAATGCGAGGATAATTCGTGTCTTCCAGCAATTCAATACATGCACTCTTTCTATTGCAACGCAATGAATTGTGGGATTGTCTATAGACGGACGGACGGACGGACAGCTGGACAAACCGATCACATAAGCACATTTCTATATATAGAAAATGTGCTAAAAATGGGAGGGGGTTAAAAAGTGCAGATAAAAGGGTAAAAATAGATGACCTCAGCGCTTCCGCTACTTTCCTATACCTTCCTCGGGAGGATTAATTTCTTGTTAACAATGCCACGAGATATAAGTCTTTACTTTTCAATCAACCCTTTTATTTTCTATCCTTTACGAATTTTTTTAGATTGTTACAGTCGTCTTCCCGCCAGACTTTCCATTGTGCAATCAAAGTTTTTCCGCGCGTCTGGAGGTCGCTGCGCTTAAGAGAAAGATTGACTACACACGTGAATTTTTTAATCTAAAAGTAACAAAGAAATCGAAGCAATGCATTTCATAAAGGAAATTACATTTTTAAAAGTATTAAAACTAAGCGGTTTTGTATAAAACTGTTTAGTAAAGTTTTACATAGTTTTCCTCAAATCACTCGCCCCAATTAGAGTAAAATTATCACACGTAGGAAATATTAATAAAGTTTGTATAAAGCATTATGAATTGCCATTGTATCGACATTTGAATCTATTTCAACCGCTCTGAATGTGAGCAAAGCCACAACCTTTTCAACCGATAGCAATTTGTTCGTCTGTCATTACAACTTGCCCAAGATGTGCGATGCTGTCGCCGAAAGTGCTCCTCGGGGACTGAAACCGAAGTGAATTGAAAATAGAAAGGCGAGCAAGAGAGAAATGGTGGGGGCGAACGGAAAGAGCGAGCGAACGGCGGAGTTTAATGCTTTGCCCGTGGAACGCCGATCATCAGATCGATAAGTTGCCGAGAGATGCTTAATTATGCTACATCAAATCATTACTAAGTATTCAGTATGTTATTAAAAACACGCCATCAATTGCCACGAGGAAAAAATAGCCTAAAACTATAAAAAATCTTCTATTTGGAATCTATGGCATTCACAAAACTAGAGACATTCCGAACATTCCATTAAACTGAGGCAATTGTGCATTCTGAGTGAATGAATCGTGAATGTTTCGATTAAAGAAAAGTATTTGAAAAATAATTAACAATTCCTCATGAAAAACTTTTCTAATTAGATGCGGTTGAAAATTTGTTGCAGAAATCTTGCGCTACTTAAAATGTCAATCACCTGCCTTGATGTATCGCTACACTAAATCAGCATAACTCAAAATTTGTCTCCGACTGAAATATACAAGATTAGGATAAAATAATGGAAACACATGTTACCCGTGTCTGATAATAACAGATTAATATCCCCCAAATGGTACGCGCTGCTATTCTTGCTTTCGGTCTGTAGTTCATATCTTTCCACCGAACAATTTACATGTTTAGATCCTAATTTACATGGACCCTACCATTGCCGTCCGGGTAACGCACATTCATTCCTACCAAGTTGCATTATCTCTGTAAAGATGCATTTCCGGACCCATGTTTATAGGAAAAATTTTGTTCCCCATGTTTATAGGAAAAATACAAACTACATGGTATTTCATTCTTGACCTACCTTTCTGAATCACCCTGTGTATAGCAGTTGCCTTGTACCTCTTCCATCCAAAGCGGTCTTTCAATTCTCCCCCCCCCCTCCAATAACACAATAGATAACAAACATATTGAAGAAAAGTAAAATCGACATACAGGAAAAAAAGGTATGAGTAAAAATTTGTGAAATAATTAAGATACCATGTTTATTGTCGAAACGAAAAAATTAACTTCACGACCTTCAGCAATTAAAATCGAGTTCATAGATGGTAATATTTGAATATTTTCTTGCACTTTTAGCTTAGCAGCATTGTCGTCTATGGCGAGGGAGTTAGTAAGAGAGAAGCTAAAACCAAAAAGACAACAAATTCTTGTTGCCAGTCGAGACGGCAAGGCCAAAGTAGCAGTAAGAGCAACAAAGGACGAATTTCAACAGCTGAACACGCGGATGACGAATTAAAAGAAAACTTAAGGAGAAATTCGGATTATTATTGGTTTAAGTAATATTGACTTAAACGTCTCTTGGTCAGACAATTTGGGGAGACACCCTGTAGAACAGTGGTACGGATGTCATAAGGCAAATCGTTCCACAGAGAAATTGCACTGTAAGGAAATCGCTTCGACAAAAAAACGGACGTCTTGTTTGAGACCACAAACAGGTATCTCCGAGTTTGGCGGATACTAATTTCAGACTGGAAGCAGTCTTTCACGTATGAAGCAAGGTGATTAACATCACGTATCGCGTCGGCTACTTCAGAATTTAGTGCAAGCTTACTTATAGACATAACGGTGGGGTGATTGTAGTGAGAACAAGTTGACGAAACAGAATCATCCGAATGCTGTCCGAATGATACTATTAAAAGCAGCCGTTAACCTCTTGAGGTTAGCCATTGAAGTAGAGGACCAGAACAGCGCCCTGTACGCGACGCGAGGCACTATAACTGCCGATATATAATGACTTATTTGTGGGGTAGAGAGGAAGAATCTCGACCGTTTCACTAAATAATTCGTCCGATGCAAGAATGTAATAAGATGATCAATTAAGTCATTAAAACGAAGGTGAGAATCAAAAGTAATGCCCAGGATCTTTAAAGAAGAAGGAGTTGACTCTTTTTTAGATACGACCAGTATATTGGTTTTAGACGCATTAAGACACAAGCCTCGACTAGTATACCATTTTGATAAAAAAGCTAAATTTTGTTGTAGTAGCTCCCTAATTGTATCCACTTCACGAGGTGGAAAAGAAGCAAAGAGGAAGTTGCCATCTACGTAACTCAGGATATCCAAGTTAAAACGATGGCTATAAAGCGATGCGGTGGAAACTGCAAACAGGAGGGGGCCAAGTCCAGAGCCCTGGACTATGCCTCGTTCAGAAGTTTTACTAATTGACGAATCGAAGCCGATGGTATTCGATCGTTCCTGGAAATAGTCGGCCATTAAATCAAAATAGGTTTTGGGCACACCAAGGGAATCTAGATCGTATAAAAGTTGGTATCAACGCCTTTGAGATGTCAGTTTGGGCGACGATAAAATTTAGACCTTGGTCGTAAGTCATAACAGCCTTGGTATATATCTGTATCGGGGTCCAAATAACTTTGTGACCTGGCCTACTCCCTCTTTGCGGATCGGGTATTTTAGACCAAAGAAAACCCGTTAAATGACAAAATACCACTTTTTCCACAATTTTTGTCAGAGTTGATAAGACCGAGATCGGACGATAGTTAGATACGGCCGAAGGGTCGCCCTTTTTATAAGTTGGATTGATTTTGCAATTTTGAGGGCTCGAAGGAATTTCCTAGTTTTTACTATAAGCTGACAAAGATAATAGATCATGTTGTAATCTGTGGCGTTTAAATTTCGTAACATCTTGATTGTTAGCGGATAACAGGGCCCATTGACCCTGACCATCTTAATGAGTTTAATCAACTGCCTTCCGTAGGGGATTTCGAGGTCTGGTGTTTTATGACCCAATCTCACAGGGATTCGACTATTTTGGTTAGTAGAGGTAGGTTGGTTGGATTATTTACGGAGCAATTATTTTTCGACTATTAAGGCTTCGTATTCTTCGTGCATCAGTCTTGGTTTATTCACGGAGCAATTTTGGCGTATCAGCTGCCAGATCTGATTCGATTTGGCAAATTGAGAAACAACAGCTCTCTTGGCGGCTCTGATTCCTTTCTTAAGATTAAGTTAGCTTGTTTATAAAGTAAAAGGAAGTCCGAGTCGTGTGTGGTAACAAAGTTACGGTAAGCAATCTGTTTGGATTTCCATTTTCTAAAGAGGTCCGCGTTCCACCATTTGTTCCGCCAGTACAGCTGTAGTTATAGTGGTATTAATGTAATCAAGGAGAAGATGAACATCCTCTATACGGGTAAGTTCTTCAAAGTTAGTAGAATCCAAATTGCGATGAAAGACCTCACTCTTAAAATTTCTATAATTGTAACTGTTGGAAAGGGACTTCTGCAAAAGCACTTTCGCATCTGGTTGAACTCCAGGATACAATAAAGTGACCTGAATGACCATATGGTCAAGTTTAGGGAGAGAAAAGTAATTCAAGTCACAATGTTGTATGACATTGGGAATGTAAATATGGTCTATTAAAAAAGCGGACGAGTTAGTTACTCTGGTGGGTCTTGTAACAATTTGATTAAGATCGAGGGCTTCAATACAAGTGCTTAACTTCCTAAGGTCTTGCGTTGATAAGTTAAAATTACAATTAAAATCCCCATAGGAACGTAGGAGGGGCGATAAAATAAGGTGAAGGTTGTCCAGGTAGTGCCAATTTGGCATTTGATGGATACGTATTCTAAACCATTTTTGCTAACTGAATTAAGTAATTGGGAGTTGATACTTTCCAGAACGAAGATCATGACACCACCTCCTCTCGTTTGACGATCCGCTTTGAACATACTGTAACCAGGTTTGGCTATAGCTTCGCCGTCACAATGTGTGGATAGCCATGTTTCAGTAATAAAACAGAATTCAAACTGATTGGCCCGTAATAAGACCGTCAAGTCATCTTATTTACTTGTTATAGAGCGGGCATTGAGATAGATCATCTTGATCCTAGTTTGACCTAGTGTATGCTTTAGATAGGGGCGTGTCATGCCTCCCCCCTAACTTCTGCGCACACCAGTAGTCCATGTTAAAATCGGGGTTGGGTCCGTAAAAAGGACGTATCAATACACCGGATGGCCACATTGTTTCTTTCAAACAGTCTTCCAGCGATAAGACCATCACTCGCAAAATACGTAGGGGGAAACGGTGCCAGAACGAGTAGCCCATCTACCACACTCAATGATGTTTAGATTGTGGTCACGTAGCAGTCCAGCCAGCGTGGCACAGTTGCACTCTTCACTCACATTTCCCATTCTTAATCGTATAGTGCGTCGATTTTTGACGGGAACGGTCCATCCGCCAGAACCCCATCGTTGGTCAGTTTTGTTATGAGTGGGATGGGTGGCGGGAATACTTGAATTCAGTTTTCCAGTTGGTTCGCCCACTCTGCAATTAGATGCTTCTATAGTATGTTGAAACTGATCATCGATGGGTTTAAAAGCTTTCTTCGCCGGCGTTGACATCGTGCTGCTTTCATTACATAGGCGCTTGGGGGTCTCCCTATCGTTTTCTAGCAACTTATCATCTAATGCATTGTCATCTTGCAGTTTATGTTGTTCATAATTCTCGTCCTCTGATATAGTGGCAGGTAAATCCGCTACTCTGTTGACATGTTGGGGTGAGTGGAACGATTTTGTTCACAAATGTTTGAGCCATATACTTCCTTATTCATAGGGACCGGGGAGGTGAGGAGGCTTTTAAGTGTTTCATTGGTCGTTGTGATTAAATCACTCAATTTTTTCGTCATGGAGTCCATCATCTCCTGGGGCACAACACGTGTGGAATCCATGACTCCGTCGATGATGGCAGAAATAAAGTTGTTTTTCATATCAGTGTCATGTTGGGAGCATGAGACAGACATAGACGTATTACTCTCGACCAAATTTACCACGGTATTGTTCAAGGCATTTAACTGTTGAAGAACATCGCTGTGGTAACTAGTTATGTGCTTCACGATCTGATTTTCATAAATTCTTAGGGAAGGATCTGTTTCTAGTTGCATATTTTGATCACAGATGGCGGCACGATCTTGGGCCTCATCTGGAGATTCCAGGGCCTTCCCACACCTGATATCTCGTCAATTTTGCATAGTAAGGCTTCCTTATTGCTTACATTTTTCGAGCCTCTTGTGTTCTCTACGCGTTCATTGATCATATTTTTAAGTTCCTCTATGATGTCATGCCAAGCGTGGTGGCTAACACGGTCAACTGTAGGGGACGAGATCTCGACGACTGCCGTCTTAATCGCCGCCATTTTATCCATCTCACCATTTTATCCATTTAGTCCTCTTCAACGAAAATTCAGCGCCAAAAATATAAGCAGTCACGCATTATAGACATTCTAAGCAAGAATTTCATTTTTAACCAGAAAATAATTACCAATTGGTATGTTCAAAATCAATTTAAAGGCTACCAGAGTTTTCAATAAAGTTGTCCCTATTGCGACTGCGTACAAATAACTACTTAAGCAAAAGGTCGGAGCACCTTATTCACTTTATCGGGGTTTATTGCTAAAAGAGCTTTCGCAGAAACCCAATCGGGTTTTTTCGTATTTTTTTTTCTTTTGCTTTTTAGCACAAGTTGGCCTCATAAGTTCATTTCCAGCCTAGAGAAACATGTGCTATAAGATAATGAGCAAAACCCCGGTACAAGCTCCAGGCAAGTGCCTCACCAGCATGGTGTCAGCCAAACGACTCTGTCGGAATCTTACATGCTTTGCATGCGAAAACGCAATTCAGAGTTGAATTCTGTTTGTCGATTCATCTTCAGTTTCCAGATGAAAAACAAGCAAAATCGTGATTCCGTTCGTAGAATACGTACTTGTATTAAATTAAATGGAACAAATGAGAACAAGCACCAATCGGGAAGTGTTTGTAAAAAATCAGCTGCCAATCCGAGATCAGGGACAATTTTGCCAATAAATCGGTCATTTAGTTAATCGGCTTATATTCAAGAGAACGTCGGAGAGTTGATACTGTTGCCATACGAAAATAGCTGTTAAGTTCTTATTTTACTGTGGCCATTTTTCCAATGGAAGTGAGAATTACAACGCCAATGTTGGTTTGAGGTACATTAGGAGACTATACATCGCTCTTGCATCACTCAAGAACTGAACAGATTGTAAAGAGTGTCCTATAAATGACTCCCTCATTTTAGTAAAAATCTCGGAAACTGAGATCGATAGAAGAATCTTATGCTTATTTCAAAAGCCGTAAAAATCTGATACGGAAGTTTCAAAATTAGTTACAAATGGTGCCGACAGTGGCGCTGTAGTAGCATACTGAATAGAGCATTATTATAGTGCTCTAGTACTGAAAGAAGTGGCGCTGCACGTAGTGGGAAATGTTGGCCTCAGGCAATCTTCAGTTAATCCTGAAAATGTCGCGACGGTTTCTGCAGTTATTTAGCGTAATCCGAGGAAATCCATCCGAAAAGTTGCAACGGAATCCAGATCAAAGCGATCCGACGCCATCTGTCGACAACATATATAACTAATTTCTAACTAATATTGAAACTTCTGTATCAGGCTTTCGAAATAAACATTGCTTCATTCTTCTATCGATCCCCATTTCCGCGATATTTACTCTTAAAATCAGGGAGTGCATGATGAACATTATGAAATTCCATTAAACACCATCTGGACTGGTATGCTTTACAGATTACTATTTGGTATCCTTTGCTGTGTTGTAGTTTTTAAATTCTAAATAAAAAATAATTTGGACAGCTATATGAATAATGCCAATCATTTCAGATGTACCAATTCTTTAATGTTTGCGTCCAGGTTTCTCTGAAAAATATCTGTTACTCTACTAATGGTACAAAAATCACAAAACAAATGGTTACATAAAAATGAAAAACAAAACAACTTTAATTTTGGAAATATTAATTCATTTAAACGAAATTAAAACTACGCATTTTAACCTGATCAACTTGACCCTTGAAACTACAAGAATTACGTGCTGAAATTTAAATTACGTGGCATAAAACATCAGGAAAGGGTGATCCAATATAACGAATTGTTCAGGTAACATGAAATTTAAATAAACTTGCACAAGGGCACGAATAGTTTGCTTATTTAATTAAAACAACAAAGCTAGAATAATTTAAATAAATCATTAAGGAATGACATAACCAAGTACCGAAAGGTTAAAACTAAACCATTAGCGGAACCATATTTTTAAACCGCCCAATGTTAACATTGTAAGTTTGTAATGGACCATAAAGATACCATTAAACCACGTGCCTCTGAACCAATTTCGACTAGCACTAATTTTACATTATATTCATACATGATACATCATTCCAAGTTGTTTGATATATTACATGCCATATTTTAGCATTGAAAGTTCCAGTAAACCATAATGGTTCCACTAATCCAGGTTCCTTGAAACCAATTTCGAATGTCATTAATTTTACGTTATATTCATTCATGACACATCATTCCAAGTCGTTTGACATGCCATATCTTATCATTGAAAATTTTTGAGGGTGTCATAAGGGTACCATTAGAGCACGTGCCATTGTTTCGATTACAATAATAATAATAATAATAATAATAATAATAATTGGCGAAAATAGTAATTTATATCCGCTTCTATCTCGTTATTACGATTTGTTTGATATATTACTTAATATACAAGGTAGGATCAAAAAGTGCCCTAAAAATGAACCACTATATGCTAGTAACTTTTTGTTTTTGTGTGTTGTAGGTATTGATGGGTAGTAACCCTGGATGCAACATGTCCGAAATTTCAAAATTTTACTATGCATTTATTTTTTAACCGGGTTTAAAATGCAGGAAAACTCAAATATTGGAGGCTGTGGTGAAGCTAGTGTCGTGATAAAAGTAAAGATGGCGGCTGTGAATGAAAAGGGATATTGCGTCTTGGAGTATGCGAAAACAAAGTCTATAGTTTTATCCAGCGGACATTTCGTAGGTAATTTCATAAAGATTGCTCTACTGACAAAAGCGTCCATAAGTGGTACGATCAATTTTTGGAAACTGGATGTCTTTGTAAACGCAAAAGCACGGGACTAGCAACAGCAGACATGCTGAAAGGAGTTTGGGATGAGATTGACTATCGTCTTGACATTGTCCGGGTGATTCGTGGGAGTCACATAGAACATTTGTAATGCTAGAATCAAAAAAATATTTGACTTTTCCTGCATTTTAAACTCGGTCTGGTTAGTTTATGTTATAAAATAAATGCATAGTAAAATTTTGAAATGCCGGACATCATTTTGAATCACTGTAACGTGTATTAGCAGAGCAATAATAGCTAGCGCAGTGGATATAAATAAGCACGTAAACAGGGGTAAGGTAAGAATAATAAAGTTTAATAAAGTTATGAAAAATGGCACAAAAACATGAATAAATGTCAAAGACCAGTAAATAAAGTAAGAATCAAATCCTTACATAACTAGGCGTAATGAAATAGGTGTAACTTGCAAACCTTACATAAACATGTAATCAAAAATAAAGCATTAATACCAAAACACAACAACCGGCTTGGCCGGAAAGTTAAATTGAAACACGGTATACACTTCGTAACACAACAGTAAACTAAAATCTCCTTCCCTTTTAAACAATTATCGGAAGGATATTAGGTAAATAAAAAAATAGCTACTGTTTTCTACAAAAATCTTACAATATAGATAAAGATAAGTAAAGCACCAGATATTCGTAGATACGAGGCTCGCTAGTTAATAAATGGTTCACACAAAGCATTTGAATAAGCCGCAATTAGCAAATATGGTGGCCTCTCTCAAAGAAACACATAATAACAAAATGAGTTACCAGAATAGGATTCAAACCTTAAGGCTGGATGAAATCTGACAAAAGAATCAATTATTATACACAGTTTTACAATTCCAGCTGGACACAGTAATGACTCTAATAGTCTTGATAGGGAAAATATCAGTCCGTAACACAGGTTTACAGAACGAGTTACAAATGTAAATGTCCACCTCAGAATATCAAATATACACAGTCTAGACCGAGTTTTAAGCCAGAAAAAGTCTTAACGGGGTAACAGACGTAAAATTTCATAACACTCAATATACCGCCTTGGCGGGGAATTAGCTGTAAGCAAAAAGGGAAAATAGGTTACACACGTAGAATAACAAGAAACGGGCTAATGGCGCCCTCCCTTGAATTAAGCACATAAACCGTAGGGCACAAATTTCACACGGCAATGCGTAAAATTCCGTAATACATTTTACGCTTTCCTTTCCACATAGGCAAAACCATATTGCGAGGTTAAGTAAGCATTAAGACCTCCAGGGAATTGCCCTCGCACCGTCGCACGCCCGTCGAACTCCCGACGGAAGAAATCACTCATGACGGTCGAAATCACTCGGGGGTCACAATTAATTAAAGAAAGAGTACTCACAAAATATGCACCGGACACGGTGAGCGTTCTTCCCGGTGACTTCCACTCGAAACTCTCGCTCCGCCTCGTGCAAGCAAGATTACTGCTCACGCAGGAACTCCCGTGCGTGGAAAACGCCGCCTTCAAAGTTTCACCGCCGAACTCGACTCTCGTCGGCGTCTCAACGCTTCGCTCCGGCGTTCCGTTGCCTCCGCTCGGCCGTTGCTCCTCACGTCCTTGCTTGGTGGAAGCGACGACGAAGAGCTCTCTTACGTTGGCGACGAGATCGCTCTTTTCACCTGCTGTCCGTTTCGTCGTCCGGGTCACTCTCCTTTCTTCTCTCGTTTTCTCCCGCCAAGAAAACTTCGAGCCTCTGTCTCGAAACCTCCTTGTATCTTTATTCGCTCTGGCGTGTTGGCTGGTATGACAACACTGTCTGCCCCACTCCTCCCCCGCCTTTGAACGGGCGAATATCCCAGAGCGGTAGAAGCAGTTAGTGTCGCCGGGAATCGAACCTGGTTTCGATTTCCGTGACAGTCACCCAGTACATCTTACGTTACCACAATGTGCGTTTCAAGGAAAGGTGATATGCTGAATAAAACTTGATGTTCCACTTCGATCAAGACTTTGTTATTTATTTGGGGAAAAGGCAGTGCTAAGCAGTGTATAACAGGGTTAAAAGAACAGATAAATGAATAACAAAATGAAATTGAAGTGAAACATCACGTTATATTCAACGCATTCTCTTCCTCGGCGTGGGACATTGACCATCTTCAATGTGACCGCCATTCTCGTGGACCACACATTGCATCCTCTGCACAACGTTCTCTACGGCCAAACGTAGCACATCACAAGGAATGTTCATCACAGTTCGTTTTAAGTTGTCATTAAGGTAATCAAATTGATCTTCAGGATCTTAGCGAATTTTATGGACGACAAAATGATGTCGGTGAAGATGTTGTATAGTGCATATATCGCTAGAGGGTATTGGTGTCACGCCTGGGGCTGTGATGAGAAGTTACGCAAGGGAACAACACTCCAATATCGCTGCAGAGGTTGATGTGAGTGTCGGAACTTTTCACGTTATTATCACGATAACATTATAATACGCAAACAATTTTGTGCGAAATAGGTGCCCCATCATTTGGAACCAGAACAACAAGCCTTTTGCATGGCCAGGTCATTGGAGTTTTTGGAGCGTTATCATGATGCATTGGTCCGGTTGTCTCGCTGATTGGTTTTCCGATCTGTGGACTAAGCAACTCGGGCGCGTCACAACTCTTGAGAACTGCTTTTGGAACAAATTGGATAGGACAGTTTAGTTCTGTTCGGTGGCCTCCAAAGGCATCTGATTTGATTCGCATGGATTTCTTCATTTGGGATTATGTGAAGGATGCTGTGTATCAAATCCTCCCAGAGACTTGGATGTAAATTCAATACGCAGGTACAAACATTTCTCGAATGACATTTATTAATGTGGATGAAAACTAGTGTTACGATTTCAATTATGTATTGCTTCAGATGTTTACCAAATTGAACACTTCCTGTAATTTTCTTGTGAAATAAAGAAATTAGTTATGTAAAAATGGTGATTTAGGGGGTAAACATGGTATGTTCTATAAGTTTTACATTGCCACTTTTGTTGTAGGCCTATATTACATGGTTAAAAAGTTACGTTATGATTTGACCCTTTAAAGAGGTCAACATTCAAATTTAACGTTAGCATCAGAGTTCGCATCCTTACTTTCCTATAGCATTGTATTAACAGATTGTTAATAATTTTAATAGATTTGTAGATATTCGGGTAAATCACTTCAAAGTAAACGCCCTGTATAAAGAAGAAGCTCACCACTACAGGTGTAGGATTTTAAGCCGTCCAGTGTATGCTGATTACTAACGAAATTTATGTTTTCCTGTTTTTAGGGTTTCGTACGTCCGAATGAAAAACGGAACCCTTATAGGATCACTCCTGTGTCTGTCTGTCTGTCCCGATAACACAGCCAATTTACTCCGAATCTACTAGATCGAATAAGTTGAAATGTGGTACACATATGTATTTCTGTGACCCAAACACGGACGTGTAACGTAAATAAATGAATTTTGAATATGGGGGTCACTTTTGGGGGGCAAATTAGAAAATTAAAAAAAAAAGTTTTGCAAACTGCATCGTGTGCTATATCAAATGAAAGGGCTTATTGTGAGGGTCTCAGATGTATTTTTTTATAATTTTAAAATAAATAGTTTTAAAGTTATTTAAGAAAAAAAATTAAAATTGACCATCCCCCCCGCCCCTTTATCTCCGAAACTACTGAGCCTAAAATTTCGAAAAAAATAAAGAAAATAGTTCTTTGCTTATAGATTACATGAAGACCTATAAGAAGTCTATGGTCTTAAAATAACATGGTAAATCTCTCAATATTGTGCTATCGATCAGTATCTTCAGCTATTCTGAAACTGAAACTGTTTTGTTCAAAATAAAAATTAGAAATTAAAAAATATAAATATAATGAACGTAAATACATTAAAAATAAAGACAAATATAAAATAAATGAGTTGTTTTTCAATAATCATCTTATATACAACGTGTCCCAAAACTCAACGATAAGCTTGTACCTACGAATCAACCTCGTCATGATCATTCGGGAAAAAATAAGAAAAAAATTTTTTTTATTTTATTTTAAATA
>JAHWFO010014231.1:0-14657 GCA_023313115.1 Rhysida immarginata
CAATGAATTGTGGGATTGTCTACAGACGGACGGACGGACGGACGGACAGCTGGACAAACCGATCACATAAGCACATTTCTATATATAGAAAATGTGCTAATAAAAGAAAAGTAAATGCAGAAATTAAATCAAATTAGCATAGGAAGAAAATTCAGTAGAAAAAGAGAAAATTAAGCGCAACTCACCTAAGCAGCAACTACTACAAACGATTATGACTAAACAACACAACCAGGAGGTTAGGCTCTAACAAAATGATAAGAACAAATACTATGACAGAAACCTGACATCTAAACACAGTAGAGACAACGACTAACAAACGGTTGAAGGGAGCAATCATCCGGGAGTAAACGTGTAACGTGATGAGCAGCGCTGAAAAATAATAAACTGAAAAAGAAAACAAATTAATCAACAAAAGTAATATACAGAAAATGTCCAATAAAAAAAACATCAAATAAGTGATGAAGATTCTGAAGACCGCGGGCATGAACCAAAAATCAGGACGAAAGTTGGAGGCGTAATAAATTAGTTCTGTTCTATGGCGTAAAAGAAACATATGCCTGACATCATCTTAAGAAACTCGTTGTCGGCGAGAGGCCGGTGAGATCCATCGAAGATTCCGTAAAAGGAAATCCCAGAAAAAAATATTGAATTCAGGTAAAACAGGGAAACTGTTTACTGTGGATGAACGAAATCGGCCGGACGAGCGTCCAGTTACGGTGGAAATGTAAAGAAAGGTGTCTACTCACTGTGGGGAGAAAGAACGACTAGATTCATGGTATGGCGTTACTATTGTTCATCTTGAAAGGTTAACGACGGCGGAAATAATCAACCGACGATGAATATCGATCCGCTTTGGAGTGTAAAAAGTGAACAGTCAGTCATAACATACTAAAGGAAACTGCGATGGCGGCGTAGCTTGGAACGGTGACAACTTTCAGAAGCTAGCGACAACATCGAATCATCTTCTGCGTGGCTCGGGGAATCAACCGACTCTAGAAATTTGTTATGCTCAATTTATTTTTTCATATTCCAAAAAAACTCGTTTTCACGAGATATACACGAACGCGCGCAAGCAAGCTAAAGCAAACACGCGAAAAAAAATGTAAATGACCTAACGCTCTAAAAGAAAAACCCTCAATTTAAAAGTGTCGTTATAACAATAAAAACGTAAAAGCGAAATAAAGAAATCTTCTAACAACAATGCGCGAAGCATTTTTCAAAATATCCGAAGAATTGAAGCTTGCCCGGAAGAACATGACTTGTTACAGATATGCATTTTCGGGAAAATGCAAAAAACCACAATATTTAATTTTGAGGCAATATTATTTTAATTATTAATTTAACATTGCATGCACATGAAATCATTATTTTTTAGAAATATTACTTATGCTAGATTATGCAAAAATATGATTTTTTTCTCAAACAGTGGAAGAACGTGACTTGTTTATAGTGACAGGTCACGTTTTTCCACACTGCAGTATCAGACCATATAATGCAGTGCAGAACTGCAGAACAAGTTTATTGTTTATGTTTAAAAAATATTATTAGTTTCAGAATATTTTCATTGGTTATATTTATTTTCATCACAAAAAAAGATACATCATGAAGCTAGACAACGCTATCACATTACACGCCATCCTCTGTCACCAGCTTGTCTTAGAATTCCGAATGTTGTCTTTTGAGGTATTGGCTCATTGCTAACAAGTCCTTCTTCTTCTCAGCAGTGAACTTCAGAGGGGTATTGTTGAGCTGATGGAGTTCCAGATGTTCTAATTTCTTGAACTTCTGCATCACCTGGCTTGAACGTCCACGTTTTTGTGAATTTGGGATAAGGGAGTAATTCTTCCAGGATTCCATGTTGTTATGGCAAGGATGGGTCCTTAGAGTCATGGGGTCATCAGCAGACATCTGAAGCCACATAACGGATGGAATTTTCAGGCTCTTTGGCTGGATGAAGGCAGAAGTTACTTCTTAAAAATCTTTGAAATCGGCCTGTTCCATCTCCTTCACGTTGAATGGCTTGTTTGGGCGAGCTTCTTCCAGAATCTTTCATCAATCTTGAGATACCGTGGCTGAAGAGACTTGTTTTCGTTTTTTGGCAAAAAACTATATCCTGCAGTAAGAAACTTCTGATCCACTTTTGTAAAATATGTCTTCCTCATGAAGTAGAGAAGAAAAGCAACCATGAGCCAGTTGTTGTTTTGTCCTACACATCGATCTGAGCAAAGGATAAGTTTGCGGTGTTGGGTAGGCTGCAGTGCTGTAAATTCAAGTGTCACATACTGCAAGATGCATGATGCGATTTCTGCTGACCCCTTCTTGGCAAGTGCCTCATGCCATAAAAACATGGTAGCATCACCAGATGCTGCATCATGTAAGCCATAGTTATAACATGAGAGCTGCCTCTGGTAAAATACTGCTGAATGCTGCAATTGAGGTACAAAAAACACCTGCTGCAGGTCACCGCACAAGACAAAAGTATCACTGTGCTCTCTTGCAACAAATGTATCATCATCCAAAGCACTGTATGCCTTCTCTGCTTTTCGATGGTGAAGCTCACTTTGCGCTGAGATAGCTCCAACCTGGGCCACATTTTGTGCAGCTTGCAGCTGATCGAATAGCTTGTCACATGTTTGGCAAGTAAGTGTCCGATCTTGGCTGCCCAAAGTCATAGTCGAATTCTGTGGTAAAAATATCTCTGTACAACCAGTACTTAACCTAAAAAAAATGAACCATAAAATGGTATTATTACACTTAATATTGCAACTTCATCTAACACGTTCATCACCAACATTATTTTGATGGGGAATAATAATGGCAATACGATTATAATGACATGGGGACGGTTTACATGCTTCCCTTGCTGATCATTCAAGCTTTCATTTGATCTCACTTTGGCTGTAATAAGTTGCAAACGGCGAGGAGTTACACCATGGATGTCGCAGAGAGTCTTCTGACAAACATCAGCTCTTTCCCTGCTACTCGAAGTTTGTATTTGATTGTCACTTCTCGTCGAGGTGCATCTTGTCATGTTGGGCAGATCTTGGACAGTGGCCTTGCATGT
This sequence comes from Rhysida immarginata, assembly GCA_023313115.1. Taxonomy (NCBI): domain Eukaryota; kingdom Metazoa; phylum Arthropoda; class Chilopoda; order Scolopendromorpha; family Scolopendridae; genus Rhysida; species Rhysida immarginata. The sequence continues at coordinate 3,065 of JAHWFO010014231.1, forward strand.
TTTATTGGAATTGCTTTCATTACAGAAGCCAAATGCATCTTTTGTTCATTGTAGTGCCACTGTCGGAATGTTGTGAATAGATCCACCTTTTCCTGATGAGACAAAGAGCATCCAGCTTTGTCGCATGATGTTGAGCAAATCTTAGCCAGTAAATTAAAATTAAATATATATGAAATTCTTCCTCAAAACACATCTTGTTTAATATGCAGCATTGTGTGACCCTGTTAAGGCAAAACGTTGTATATTGAATGAAGAAGTTTTTGAGAAAAGGATAAATAGAAATTTTTGCAATTATTTTCGTTTTCGTTTGTTTTTTAATTTCATTCTTGTACAATATATATAAAGAAAATGAAATAATATTATCTCATATACATAGGTTAGCGCCTTTTTGCTTAACAACGCGGCCGCGCGCCACACAATGCAACTACATGTCACAGGTAACGTTCTTCCACTCACCTCTTGTGGTGGCTTAAGTGTGGGCTTTTGCACTCCTTGGCGGTTTACATATGCCTCTCCAGCTTCACGAGATGCTTTGGCTTTCTTATCTTTCCAATGTGATACATGTTTCTTCCTTTTTTCCCTTTAATGGAATGTTTCATCTCTGCAGCACTCAACATGATCGTACCATCACCCGCCATCTTTCTTTCGCAAATCACGTTTTTCCAGGAAGTATAATATATAATCGATGATAATATCAAAAGTAATTGACAGAGAGGCCAATAGATAACAGCGCCTTAAAGATACTTGTGTAGGCTACGTTATTCCATCAAAACCTCAATTTTGAAAAAATGTAACAAGTCACGTTCTTCCGGGCAAGCCTTCAATTATTATTTTTCCTTACCCAAACAATTCAAAGCGATTATAATTCAACAAACTAATTCGCGATATTTTTCCAAAATATAATTCTTCTCTTATTTTAATGGACTTTCTCATTTCACAATAACAAGCAAACCGTTGCAAAGGTATAGTCTCCTTACCACTCAAGTAATTAATTCTTAAAACATACCGAGATAGAAAAAAAATCAAAAGCTCGAGGAAAGGATGATTTAATTTTATTTTTAAATCTACAACCCGATAGAATTATAAATAGGTCCACACTAGTTACGATTCCTCACGTAAATTTTATCTCATATTCTCTCAAAACGTACAACGATACTACATATAAGTGTTACAAGCCCATGTTTAACGTTAGCCTACCGGACCCCTAACAAATAATGAATTCAGTAAAGACTTTTACCAAAAAGAGTAACCTGGTCAGGTTTGCATGTAGACGTAAACTGTCACAAGAAGAGAATAAATTAAGGAAACGGGGCTAAGTTCCATATCAGCTGAAAAATAAACGTTTCAGAAAACGTTATGTGTGCCCTTTTAATTTTTTTACGAGGAGAGGGCCACCGTAACCTCTTCAAGAGAATAAAAAGATTAAATTACAAGTAGGTTACGAACAACTATTTTCACGTAGGTTTTTATCAAAAGTCAATTAAAAATTACTTAGTTCATAAAGAGCTTCCATTTATCCGGTTCCAAATTGTATTTAATACCGTACGACCGACATTTGGGAGGAGATTAGGAAACCAGGGAGCAGCCCGATACCACAAACGCTCGAAAAGGGTAAATTAACCAGCGTTAAAAAAGGAAAACACTTCGTAAAAAAACAAAGGTGTACAAAAAAAAAAAAAAAACGCGAAAGGAGAAGTCTGCACGTAACAATACATACATACATACATACATACATACATACATACATACACACAATTATGAAATTTGGCATACTTGTTTACACTGGTGGCCAAAAGTTTGGACCAACCAGCAATGTCAAGAAAAACTGAATTTATACGAAAACTGTTTTACACCTACAACTCTAAGTAAATATGAAACAATATTCAGGGAAGAAACAAATTTATTTCTGCGTTGTTGATTTCTTATTACCTAAAATCAAAATAAGACTAGCCAAAAGTTTGGACCACTTTTGTATAACATAACGGGAAAAAATATTATACCATTAACTAATGAATTATTTTGATATTTGAGATCATTATGACTCTACAATATTTGACAAACGACCTGAAATAGAATTAAATAAGCTTTTAATAACATTTGGCTTAACAGCTTTCGGAATGGCTGCTATTAGTTGTTCTCGAGATTTGTACTCAGTGTTTTGGTAAATTTTTTGTTCCGTGATATGCCACACATTCTCAATAATATTGAGATCTCGATTTCGAGCAGTCCAAACAAAAGTGGAAATGTTGTTGCTCTCAAAATAGGCTTTCATAACTCGTGCAGTATAGATTGCAGGATTGTCCTGCTGCTAAATCCATGGTTTTTGTTTAAACTAGACTTTGCACTAAGGAATGAACACATTGTGAAGATCATCTTTATACTGAGCTGTTGTACAATGTCCATCTAGAATGTGAATCTTCAACTTTCCGTTGCTTCCAACGGCACCTAGAATCATCACTCCACTACCACCCATTTGCCGCTTAATTCGCAGTGGAACAAATGTTTCTTTATCACGATGCTCTTCATAAGAAGCTATATTATCAAGCCCATCCAAGCTGATTCGTTTTTCATCAGAAAATACAACCAATTGGAAGTTTTTCACGCAGATGTGTCTTAGCAAACACCAATCTCTCCTGCATGTGTTTCTGTGTTAGTGGCAACTTTTTGGGTATAATTTCATAGGCAAAGTTCTGAGCAAGTAGTTCGCTGCGAATTGTTCTTCTTGAGGCAGCAAGTTGCAGATTAAGTTTGACTTGTGGGGTGTTGACTACATGCCCAGATGTAATATTATGTCTAACATGTCTCTTAATTCTTGATTTGTCTCTTTGCGTCAGTGCACAAGGTCGTCCTATTTCCGTCCTATTTTCCAATTAACATTTTTAACAATTCTGATAAAGATTTGTAGCCACACGGGAGATTTCAGCAACTGTTTTGAAGTTTTTAAATTGCTTGTTAAAATTTCTAATTCACTCTAGTTGACCTTCAGTTAACATTGTACAATACATAATATGGTTTTAGTGCTCACCACACAACACGATGACTTGTAATATGCAAATTACTTGCATGTTTGTGATGTTGGTCCAAACTTTTGGCCGGTCGTATTTTGATTTGAGGTAATAAAAAAGCAACGACGCAGAATTAAATTTGTTTCTTCCCTAAATATTGGTTCATATTTACTTAGAGTTGTAGGTGTAAAAAGTTTTCAGTATAAATTCATTTTTTGTTTATTTTGCTGGTTGGTCCAAACTTTTGGCCACCAGTGTAGAAGCCCACATAGACTAACCTATATGAATATTGTGCAATTCCAACAATATTACATACATACTATCATATCGCCGAATTGGTGGAGAAGGAACATTAAATAAATGCGGCGATCGATCACGAAAAGAAGGAGAAAAGAAAAAGAATAGCAAACGAAGAGATCGGGGAATAAGAGACAGGTTTAACTTCCCGTCACTCGGAGTTAAGAATAGAAGAGCCCAGGAGACCAAGATAGAGGAATTAAAGCGCTCGTGGGAAAGAAAAACGACGGCGGAAAAGGCGATTGGAAGAAAAGGGAGAGGAGATAGGAAGGGACAGAGAGGTTCGAGCTGCGAGCGAGAGGGCTGGAAAAAGTCGAGCTCCAGGAGTTTGGGGCAAATTCAAGAGTATGAAATTGCCCAGCTTGGAGAAGGGGAGAAAATTTCAAGAGGAAGAATTCCGCAGCATAACGCCTCTAGGAGGAGCCGGAGAAGCCCACCTCGTAAAGGAGAATTGGCAAGCTGGAAAGGATAATGTTTTGTCAGCGTGCAAGTGAAGGTTTCGCGGCCCCGTACCTCCATCAGTAGCAAATGGACTGGACGAGAAACGAAAATTCCGAGTACACATCCGAGTGCTAAGGCAAGTGACTTTTCTTCCTATATTAATGAGCGAACTTTTTATAATACGATAATCAGACTTAATCGTAATAAGGAAATTTTTGCTCGATGAGATGGCATGCATCACGTGCCTGGACTCTCTCCTTTAATGCTTGTGGACCCTGAATTCAGAGTCAGCTCAAACGATAGGAGTTCTGAGTTTCGTCGCGAAGAAACCGAACCCAGTTTAGCTGAAGTTGGAGTTGGATTCGGACAAGAGTGGTCGACGAGAAGGTGGTCCCCAGGCAGCGAGCTCCGAGGACGCTAGCGAAAGCGACGGGGGTTCCGCCATAGCGACAGATGTTTCGACTGCACGGCAACACATATTCGACGAGCAGGAAAAACCCCACGAGCGACTTCTTAAGGTAATTGAGGAGGAAGCGATTCAACTGCCCATACTAAGCAATTTGGAAGGTCAGACGTCGGAGGCCGACGTGAACCACACCCCGAGTGCCCCAGCCATCCCGCCAGCGGAGGACAGCAGCTTTGCGAGCGCGCGCCAGGCAGAGATCTCTGCGAGCCGCGCTCGGCTTTAGCGTCTCCTCGACGGGGTATTTTACTTAATTACAATTAAATATATGATTAGACAAGTTCGTAATACAGTTGATAATTAAGTGGACATAATTTAATTTCTCTTCCGTATCAGTGGAACTGTGCTTTTAAATGAAAGGGATTTCTTTTAGTTAGTCAGGTGAAAAATATTTAGCGACTAAGCTTATATTTGATTCTTTTTATAATTCATAGAACTAGGCAACACTCCTCGAAACCCATACGGGTCGCCGCTTGTAGTGAATGCGGTGCCCACTTCCCCAGGATTCGTTCGCCAGGGAGCACTCCAGGAATTCAGCATCGAGGCCAGGATTCCATTTTCGCGCTTCCATACCTAGGCGTAATCCGGGCTTTCAACACATTTACTCGTTATTGGAAAGATAAATATTGACTTTTATTATGTATTTGTACATCAGTTTCAATCATTAAGTACGATTAAATTTCGTATTTTGCCATTACAAACTGTGTCACCCTCTTTCTTTCTCTATGCACGACAGAGTTATATTAGCAACTACTAAATTTAATTAATTAGTCTAATCAAAGTCGTGATACATACGCATCGAACTGATAACCTCCTTTTTTAACCGACTTCAAAAAAAGGTTATCAATTCGATGCGTATGTATGTACTATTGTTGGAATTGCACAATATTCATAAGTTAGTCTATGTGGGCTTCTAAACAAGTATGCCAAATTTCATAAATTTCATACGTGTGTGTATTGTTACATGCTAAAGGAAGACAGAAAAGAAATTAGTCTTTGATAGAAAAAAAACAAAACTGTCGGACTAAGATTTAGCTGCGATTTATTTTTCTATTGTTACTATTAATAATTTTGAGATAGCGTCAACAAAGGAAAAGCAAGAGAAGACAAATAATTGTTACGCTGTGTTAATAATGAACATTGTTGGGAGCTCGAGTAGAAGAGTGGTGGGCAGTAAAGAAGCGATTTTGGAGACGGCAGTCGCTATGATTTTAGTTCTCCAGAGGATACAAAGATGTTCACCCAATGAGAGAGGGAAGGCGATCCTTGGTTGGGAGAAGTTTATAATACTTATTTCACATGGGATAATTGTGGCGCGGGCCAGCCCGAAATTCCGGGCCAGCCGCGCTGGATCGAACTCTAGTTAAGCTAACTCCAGCACGGTTCTCCAGAAATCGCTTTTCATACGTGAGAAATAAAGCGCGGCTGTCGTTTCTCCGGAAGTAGTTGCTGAGCATGCTCTTTCCATTAGACGGCTTCCGGCTCAGCTTCTCTCCTCTATTGTGCGAGTACCGAGATCGAGATGAATAGCAAACAGAAAGAATCGCCTTTTCTTTTACTCTGTTATATGCGACGAAGGCGAATGAATAGATATCGTCGTATGCAGATAATGAAATGAAGATGGGAAATTAGAGAAATCATGTTGACGATTTTGATGAACAAAACTTGAACTTGTCGATGTAGAAAAGGCTGGAGATGGAGAAATAATCAGTTGTATCGCTATCAACACAGCGAAGAATGGGCCACGCTTTCAGCCATGTTTCAAATCGTCGCGCGTTCGCATTGCATTGTGGGATAGCTGGCCCTGGCCAGACCGGGGCCATCGTGATCTTTTTCTTTCTTTACCGGTAAAGAAAAAAAAAGATCACGATGGCCCCGGCCAGACACCTTGGCACGGTTGTGATAGCGTGCCGTGCTGGCTCACTTTCGAAGGATGTGGCGCGGTCCAGCTCGCATTGGCTCAGTTTGCATTCAGATGTGGCGCGGGCTGGCTCGGTTTGAATTATCCCATGTGAAATAAGTATAAGACTACCATGAGAAGTTTCTCCACGGCACCATGTATTGTAGAATAGCCTGCAAGAGAGACGAAAACTTAGGATATGGATGAAAAAAAAATGGCGACCGCACGTTCGAAGTCGAATCACGTACACAGAGATTTCACCGGACAATTTCTGTCTTGTTTTTCCTTTTTCTTTTCTCGGTAACAGATTATGGATCGACAGCTTGGTGTATCCCCGCCGTGAAGACCGAACCCCCAGTTGTGTTTTATTGATGAAAGCGTGTGCGTAGAAGGTATTTTTCCTGTGTGGTTATCGACGGGCCCTTATTAACAGTACTAACTCATTCCCGTAGAGAAAACCGTCCCCTCCCCCCCTTTTACTTACCTTCCTCCCCCTCTCCGTCGTACAAGTTACGCCCATTGAAGACTCCAAGATTTCTAGTTCCGAACACCGACAGGAATTGCGAAGCAGTGAGGAGACGCTGGCCCTTTAACGAACCAATTAGCTTGCTCAGATTGGAGAAAACACTAAATTAGACTATCCCAAAAATTAAGCTTTTCGATTAAATTGGGGTGATTCAGGATAATAGGGAGTGGCCCGAAATGAATGAATATGCAACGGAAGATAAAAGGCATTTAATTGATTTAAAGTGATAAGAGAAGGGAAGTTAACTCAATTAGTAATTGTACGGGAAATATTAGATTGGCAACTTTAAAACCATTACCAAATAATTTTTTGTTATATTTTTATTTATTTTCGGAGGAGACGGACGAAAATTCAGTTGAGTTTCCTTAAATTTTCTAATATGCAAAATACAAATTTTGATTGATTGTACGTAAGAATTCCATAAAATAACTGCGAAATGTAAAAAAAATATATAAAGAAACTGAATCTTAGGACCAAAAGAAGAAACCCTTAGGAATTTGTAATTAAAAAATATTTTTCTAGATAGAATAATTAAAGTTCTATCTTATCCGAGTTGTGGTTTTGTATTCTCTTTTTCTTTAACATAAAGTAAATTACATTGCTTAATAGTAATAGATAAGAATGGGAGTGTTTTTGTAAAAGGGTTTCAGATGGATTAAATCACCTAGAGGAATTAAGGTGTTACAGTACGTATGTAAGTATGTTTGTCCACGTATTTCCCAGAAACTAGAAATCGATTTGCGATAATTCTTGTTTTATTGGATTAAGTGTCTTTCAACTTAAGGATAAATCCAAGTTTCATCAAAATCTGTTCAGTACCCTTTCCCTGATGATTATACATGGGATCGCTATTGTGTGAATAGGGAAATAGGGAAGGAAAAATTCCGCGATTTGTATTTGTTTCCCTTTTCTCCTTTGTATTTATGATTTGTTTGAAGAATATCTTCAATTTATTGTTATTTCTTCTTTGAGTATTATAATATGGTTTAATAATTTTTTTATTAATAAATTTATTAATTATTTATTTCTTTTATTTATTTAATTTAATTTATTTATTAAAATTTATTTATTATTTATTACTTTATTTTATTACGTTTGACTGAGTTTATTTTATATAATTTTTAAATTGCTATTTTAATTTATTTTTATTTTCAATTTATTATAATTTATTTCATTTTATTCATTTTTTATAATAAAAATTTATGGTTTTTATTCATGAATTATATTGAATTTATTAAATTTATTTTATTCTTATTTTACTCATTTTATTTTATCAATTTGTGTATTAGTTTACTTTATTTATTACTTCGGTTTATTTAATTAATCAATTAACTAATAGCTCCGTTTATTGGTTTTATTAGGTTTTATTTTATTTTATTTATTCTATTTATTGTAGCGTCAGCGAAAATAAAAATAAATATTACGTATTGCTAAATTGGAAATATGTTATCGTTTTTATAAAATACTTTTAAGATTAACTATCAATTGCTACTTAAAATTAACTCGTTCTCTGGAAAATTAACAACAAACGTTTTCGTGCATTGAGAGGCGCCATGTTTATTTTTGAATTCTCGCCTGCAATTTCTCGCGAGACGCATTAGCTATGGGATACCTTCAAAGCTAGCTTTGCTGCATTTTACTAGCAAGTAGATTTTGCTTCAAAGCTCAAGCTTCGCTTTAAAGCTCTAGCAAGCTATGGGAACACACCTTTAATTGGAATAAATTAGTCTTGCTAGATATTTGTACAGGGTGGTATAATTAAACTTTCCCTATAGATAGGAAATTCGTATTTATAGTACGGGTACCAAACTCGGTAGAATAATGTCCATATTATGAGGTGCAAGATTAGCCATTAAAACCATATCTGGCCACCAGATTCGTTGATAAGTCATAATTAAGATAATGAATGAGAGGCTTACGGACCGACCTGAAGAGAAGCATATCAAAAGACTTTGCAGGCATACCCATGGAGAATATTCGTGCAATTGTATAATATGCTATCCTACGCTTTCAGATTATCCTGGACTCAGACGGGCGCCACATTTTGTAACAGAAAACATGCATTATGTATCATATTAAAAGTGTTTCAATGGATTTGCTTAGTCATTATTTTTCTTCCCCATGTCCTTGACAATGTCCACCTTACGTTCCCTATACGTGCGATCGCTCGTTTTCAAATTGAGTCGGTTAAGAGGAAAAGTTTAATTATTATCACCCTGTATATTCTTCATTAACTTGTAGAACAAAGGGCTTCAATATTATTTTTTATTATAAATTTCTACGTTTAGTATATACATTCTAATAAACTGAGTGGCCAAAAGTCATGGGAAGGCACTGAATGTAATGTTAATAGCAAGTCGCTCCTCCGCGAGCCCTCAAAACTGCAGTACCACGTTGAGGCATGGAGTCTACAACGTGTCGGAATCGTTCTGGAGGGACATTGACCCACACATCTTGCAGTGCTACCCACAATCGTTCTTGTGTAGTTGGCGGTGGGTTGATCGAGCATACAGTGGTATCTACAGCATCCCATAAATGCTCGATTGGGTTAAGATCGAGTGATCTGGAGGGCCAAAGCATGGTCGTGAATTCACTGGAGTGTTCATCAAACCACAGTGTCCAGTTGAAACATGGCATCTCCATCAGGCTACTCTAATGCAAGAAAGGGATGCAGATGGTTTGAAAGAATGCCTACATAACGTGCACCTGTCATTGTTCCCCGCAGCCGGATAATAGGGCCGTGAACACAGCCCAGACCATAACTGAGCCACCTCCTGCCTGCACACAACCTTGTTGACAAACAGGATCCATTGCTTCGTGGGGCATACGTCACACCCTCACACGTCCATCAGTTCGATACAACTGAAATCGGGATTCATATTACCATGCTACACGCTGCCACTGTTCCATCGTTGAGCTCTGTGTCGAGGTGTCAGCAACGAGACAGGAGTCAGTCGTCGGCTGCTGAAGCCTATGCGGTGCATTTGTCTCCATACAGTCCTGGTAGAATTGGGTCCTTGATGCAGTAGCCCATCGATCACCCATATGGCTCTGCTGAGGTGACGTGCCCTCCGTTCGTCAGACACTTGTGATCATGCTGTGTGATGGTTTACACGTGTGGAAACACTGTCTCTGCGATATTGAAGATCTACCCTAGACACTGTTGACCTCGGAAACCCGAATTCTTGTGTAATCTCCGATATGCTATGACCCATGCACCTTGCACCGGTTATCATCCCACGTTCAAAGTCGGTTAACTTGCAAAATGCTGCCATGTTCACTACACACCTGTCCGTAACAGACTGCGCAGATATCGTGTTTACACTAGCGCCGCATCTGGCTGCAACATGCAGAAGTCATACACGGCACATCTTCAAATGGCACGACCCTTCCCGTGACTTTTGGCCATTCAGTTTATATTAAAATACCTAGTATTTTTTAACTAATCTTTTCATATATATCGTGGGGGAGGGTGGCCTGGTGGGCTTTCACTGAAACACAACTTCTGTGAAGTTAAGTAACATCAGGCACGGCTAGTCACTGGATGGACGACCATCAGTGGCTCACGATCTTCATCGGGGGGGCTGCTGAGATCATCATACAGCAGTCGTTAATTCAAGTTCATCCAGAGATCCAACTCGTCGGCCTCAGTCTACACAGGAGCCCTGGATGGACGTATTGGATTAAAAAAAATATATATAAAACTGACAAGAAAAATTATAAATCATGTAAATTTGTAAATGTGCTATAACTTGTCGAACTCAAATCAGGTTATACAGGATGGTCCAAAGTAAAAAAAAATAAATAATTTTAAAAGACAGCACCACGATGCGGTTTTCACAGAAAGACATGGGATTTCTTTTATTAACGAAAAATTTTGCAGGCAGACTGGTTATATTTGTGACCGACAGATAGCACTGTAGCAAGCCGTCTTTCCTCAAAGGGCGCGAGACTGCGAACGTTGATCAATCTCAATGACTTTGAAGGTCACCAGATCTTGTGACATTTGATTGTGGGGCTACATGAAGTCACAGGTGTAAGAGGCATTGCCTCCGAGATTAAAGGCAATGGTAGAGATCGATCGACATCATTCTATGAAAAAAGCTATTCTGAAGAAGCTATTCGCCATCATTTCACAGGAAGTACAGCTAAAACCTTCTTTGATGTTGTGCAGTGTCGTGAAACATATGACGGTCACTCTTATAAATGACGATCCTCACATTGAACATTTGTAATTCCAACTGCGTTGCGAAGTGGGCTACGCCATTGTACAAACTACTGACACAACTGAAGCGCTACTGTCGGTGACAAATGTAACCATTCTGGCAATAAAAAATTTTTCGTTTTTAAAAAATCCTTTATCTTTCTGTGCATTTCTGTGAAAACCGCATCGTGCTACTGTCTGTACTTTTCGAATTATTGAATTTTTACTTTTTCTGTTACTTTTGGATGACCCTGTACATTCTGTTAATAAACTAAGCCAACTTATGTTTGTTACACATAGTAAAATTGCTGTTCTTTGGGAAAATTAAAGCACAATAAAAAATTCATAATATTTCTTATCTGTAAAGTTTTAATTTCGTTTTAAGATTTTTCAAAGTTTATAGCATTTTCAGTGAAATGATCTAAATACGCCTATTGATAAACCTATTTTCGGTTTTATTAACTCATTAGAAAAACTCATTAAAACCGGCTTAATGTATTTGAAGTTCTCATTGAAGATAAGATTAAAAAAGATTATATAAAGTTACTTTCGTTTTGGAAGGTTAATAATTGTTGAAAGCGTCGTTTCAGGATGGACTCCATAAAAGGCGTCGGTTTTATTTTGATTATTTACTTAATTCTCACTGGACAGAAATCTACTGGTGCACCCGTAATAGGTAATTATTTGCATTCAATTAATTCATTTTTTTAAAATTATAATATTCTTAATTAAACGAATGATGACACTAGCATTATTT
>JAHWFO010014232.1:0-20332 GCA_023313115.1 Rhysida immarginata
CTTATGTCACCAAGTTTGGCGACTGACAACTTGCCCAAGGCTCCCGTTCATCCATCTCTGACCGGGAGCAAGCTTGGGTATACACTAGCGTCATCGGTGGTCACCAACCATGGCGCTAAAACAGAGGTGAAGTGTAGAAAACGGCGTCGCCAGGGCATAGTAGCGCCACCTAGAGAGCTCGAGCAGGAGACTAAGCAAGGTCCTAGGCAGAGACCTAAGCGCGAGCGTTATATCCAGCATAAACGGAAGAGGCGCAGGAAAATGCGCGAAGAGAGTGGCTCGAAGGTGAAAGAGAGCAATCAAGAGGAGAGAGATCATGGAACCGTGGAAAGAGGACACGGAAAATTTACTCCGCGCCTTTTAGAAAATTTCCCTCGAGGTTTCGACCGAAGGGAAAGGAGTGTGAGTATGGAGAAAGAAGGTGTTGGGCTCCTTGACGTGGAGTTTGACGAGGAAATTCCACGGCCGCCTTCCGCAGCGAGGACGCCAGTGCGTAACAAATTGCACGAACTTTCTATGTGTTTAATCACGTCGGCCGAAGACGGAACAGGAGCAGAGCAACGAAGGGACACGGACCGGTTGACAGGCAAGCCGGTTGCGAGGGCACGAGCGGCCCTGGCACAAAGCGAAGAGCCCCTTGGTCCTTCACCACTCTCACGAGGTATTTCTCCAGCCACGACTGGACTCTTGATGGCCAGCGCTACGAGGACGTTAGTAGTCGCCGCGGGATTGGAGTCGGCCTATCTGCACTTATTAGTCGATTTGGAGGCCCAGCTGATTCCAGAGGAAACCGCCGTTTGGATCACTTCCTGGGCACAGGAAGTATTTTGGATGCACGGATTGGGACACATAGAGCCCTACAAAAGGTTAGTAAATTTTTCTTGTGCACCTATTTTCCGCCTGAGTTCCACTGATAAAAGTGCTCTCCCTTTAGCGCATAAGTGCGTAAGACTAGTGTGCTCGATGCTCGAACGAGCGGCCTGTATTTTTGTCGCCAATAAGTATGGCTTTGTACGCCAGAGCGATATTTTACAGGTAGTCTTTTTCTTGTTTTTTTTCGGGCAACGAGCAACGTTAATTTCTGTGCTATTTGGGCGACCGGTCATTTAGCTTAATTAATGGTTAATGCTGCGTTCTCCTTTATCTTTTGCAGTTTTCGGCGTTTGCGATTTTTCCACTAAGGGTGGATTCGTCGCAGTCATATAATTTTGGGCAAGCAAACTACTACAGACATCGTTATTGAGTATGATGCTGAAATAGTTATTTTTTTTAAGTGTAGTATACAGAAATACTGTTTTTGTGAACCCGGGATGTTTTTCTTCCTGAGGGTGGACCGTAGGTCAGTTTTGAGGGTTAAGTATCCTAATCAAATCTGAATCCCCTAATAGGTTCTAATATTTTGTATTGTTCATTTGCTAATACGCATTTATGTGTTAGTGTGTAAGCGAAGCTAATTTTCGCTTCGCAGGGCAGACCGGTCAGTCGGTCGTAGGCGTTTCTTACGGTTCAGTAAGATCGCAGCCCATTCATTCATTCATTCATTCATTATTTATATTGTACTTATTTCTTTATATTTTTTGAATAAATCTTGTCAAAAGATATACTCTGTTGTCCTTTTTAGGTCTAGTTTAAATTTTCCACTGCGCACTAGTTATACACATGACATCGATGGTTCTTTTAATTTTTTTAATCTCATTTAAATAGCATAAAATCACATAGATAAAGCTTAGACTACAACAAATATTTTATTAAGAATAAGGAATGACCTAACGGGGGTTGTTAGTTTTATTAGTAAGGGGCGCTGATCTTAAAAACTATTGGTATGGCTCTCAGCTTCTATTCATCAGTTGGCGAAAACATCCTAACGCACAAACCGCCAACCTTAGCTTTGAACTGCGGCGTTCGGTCGGAAAATAAACATCACTTAGTTCCATCTATGTACGTCCTCAACGACAATCGACAATCGAACAGCGCAGGGCAGAAAAAACAAAACGAGCGGTCCGGAAGCTACGCTTCCACTGCCATACTCATCCAGTATTATAGCCAAAAGAAATAAGCTGAATTAGGAAAGAAGCCAGATGAACCTGGTTAAGTCATCCACAGGATACGGAGGAGTCCTTTCCTAACAGGACGATAAAGTTGATTGTTGATTGACGATAGGACGTGGAAGAGCTAGGTGATCCAGTAGGGTGGGAAGATGGTCTTTTGGATGCCATCGAAGTTGACGTCCAGTATGTGACGAGGCCTGCAATGTGTGTACGTCCTCACCAACACATTGCCTTTTTAGAGCAGACCGGTTTGCGTTCCTTCTTGCGTTTACGGATTTTCTGAAAAGAGTAAAAACAAAGACTGCCTCTGGCAAATATAACAAACATGGTCTACGAATATTTGCCCTGTACCAGAAAAATGTGGTGGATTACGCAGTGATCTCTTGAAGCAATTCTTCTCTGACTTCCATCTTTCATTAATAATGGTTTGTCAGCACAATAGCTTCGATTATTTTTCTGGCATCTCCTGACATCACAATGCGGGTAAAATTCATCTCGTTCTCGTGTCCCTTAGTTGCAAGTCCTTGAGTTTCCGAAATCCACGCTCCATTCCTTCGATAAAAATCAAAAAAAACTATCACAATTGGCCTCCGCGGAAACTTCTATCCAAAAAAAAACTACTTCCTCGAAAAAATCTTTCATGACGTCACCTTCTATTGTTACTGAAGGCGCGCGCTCAACAACTGATTTCCAGGTTAGAAATTTCAACATCTGTAACAAGGACATGGTTAAATTGTAAAATTATTTTCTTTTCAGTTCATATTACTTTTTCATCATCTTTTTTTTATTTAATAAACAATATTTTTCAAATCCCAACCTCCGATTCGTTCTTTTTCCTTTATATTTCATTATTTCACATTTCACATATTTTTAATCAGTAAGTCTCAACAAGTCATGCCAAGGTTTTCATTTAGAAGAATTATTTTAAGGCAAAAATGGGGAAAATCTTCATAAAATATTTTGTTTTATCCGTAAGTCTATTGGAACGTCAAAATCTTCGTTTTTTGGTGTTACAATACATATATACATACTGTAGCATTCCCCGTGGGAGCGCTCTCATTTTTGGTCAATTTTGTCTGATAATTTGTTCATGGCAGGCACTATAAGGGTTAATGTGCCCTCCCTTATACATGAAAAGGTTCACGTGATGCGTTCTGGCATCGGGTTTTAAAAATGATTCTCTTACGCCTCCTTTCGGACAACACCCTTTCGAGGATTATGCATTTCCCGCGGGGGCGCTAGGCCTATTCTTTTGACCAGGAACCTCAACTGCGACTTGCCTCACCACTGCGGAGCATTACCAGATACTTTAGACTCAAGTTTTTCTTGCACTTGAAGTAGGAGCTCTTTTACCCTCTTGCTCTGTTCGAAACTCCTGTTGTTCAGATGTTTCAAGTGCCTGTAAAAATTGGTATTTATTATATTTTTAAACATTAATATCTAATTGAATAACAAAATCATATAGATGTAATTTTATCAGAACTATTTTTTACTATTTGGCAATTAATGTCATGCAACATTCTATAAAGCTCACTGGAAAAAGTTTATGTAAGTAATCGTCAGATTTATCCTTCAGTTTAGGAGGGTCGGTCTATAACTCGGTTTGGGGTTACTTTCAACCGTTGGTGGTGGGATAGACAGGAGAGATGGTTTACAGTCCTGTCGAGGACATGGTAATGAAAATAGTCTCTTTAAAAAACTTCAGTTTGGTTCCGTGAACCGATTTTTCAGTCCCGTTTGTAATAATGTGAAAACTGTTTACTGTCGGTTTTTTCTTTTTAGTATGCTCTTAAGTTTTGCTAGGTGAATCGTTTTTCCCTGAGGCTTTTCAGTTAAATTTAAGGAAATATTGCGGTTTTGGTAAAATTTTATTTTTTTTGACCGATTAATTTACTTTGACATTAATTTTTCTATTTAGCAGCATAATAAGTGTTTTTAAAGGAACATCGGCTTGCGATTAACGTCTCGGATTGTTGCCCTTGCTGAGGGAACTTGTTTCGCTATTGTTGTAAGTTTTGCACGCTGCGCTTCGTTTTAGTTCCAGGGGCTTTTGATTTATGGTCCTCGTGAGGAGCAGGCAATTTTGGATTGATTGCGGCAGAGCACGGATCGAGAGGTAGCGGCCCGAATAATTCCTGGTGAGGATGGGATGAGTGAGAAAGGCCCTGGCCGTCAGGAAATTAGTTTTTACGGACGATGTCCAGCGATAAATTTGGAAGAGTATTGCTCCCTGCAGCTGGCTTCCGACAAAAGAGGGCTTCACTGGAGAACTCAGTTTCACCATCATAATTGCTATTGTGCCATAAAAGAAATGGAATTGCTTCGGTGGAAGGATTCCAAGACATTCTCGGACTGAGGCCTCGTTACATATGTTCGCGGCGGTTAGGATTCCGTGCCCTTAAAGGAGAAAATGAACTAAAGGACAATATCGCACTCCAGATAAGTGAATTTTTCCAATTGACGTTGGTTTATTCTTGCCATTCTTTAAATGTCTTCCGTTTCGGACAATATATTCTTTCTCTGCTTGACAAGGTTTCAGCAGCAGTCCAGTTGCGAAATTTTCCTGAGCCTTCTAAATAGCTGTACCTAGTGGATGGAAATCGATAGAATTGCCAGCAGTTTATTCTTCAGGAATCATTGCTACGTTCCTCATCGCAACTCTTGGAAGTCCCTCGAGCACCAACCGTGGGACTTAATGCTCAGCACCTCTAGATTTATTTGTGTTTGATTAGCGTTTTGTGGAATTCTTTTAGTTTTGTTTTCCCCCATCTGTTTTTTTTCCTTTCTTAGTCATGCTCTTTCGTCCTGTGTTTTCTTCGAGGATCAACGGACGTTTATCTTCTGCCATGCGTCTTTCAAGTCCAGCATCATCTTCGACTTCCTACCATTGAGGACGTTCAACTGGTTCGACACCTATTAATTTGGTTCATTGTCTCAACTGCAAATCTGGAACAGTTCTTTTTCTGCCACAATGGAAAGCCGTATGAACTTAGTGTTTAGTTTAAGGCCCAAAGATGCTTATATATTGCTTGTTTTAATTGGAGGATTAATCAACACCACTTTCTATTCTGCACGTTCATAGACTGTTGTTGATCATTCATTAATTTTATTGCAATTATTTGTATTATCTTTAATTTTTTTCTATTTTTAGGTCGCCTCCCCCTCAACAAGGTACCGTTTTGGAGGTGTGCTAGGGCAAAATTTCGATCGTTGGAGAGGAAAGCCCGAGATCGACGTCATCGCCGGCAACGTCATCCTCATCGTTTTGATTTCTGAAGGAGAATCGAATACGTAATACTGAACGAGCGCCATTACCTTCAGCATCATCCTCATCATCTGACAAGAAAGCGAATGGAAAGAGAGAACAGGCTTGAAGTTGGATATTAAATCTAGAGGAAACGGCACCCAAGGAGCGGATGATTAAGAGCTGCTGCAGGAAGATTTTCAACGAGACAGTTGACAGTTGGCTTCGATATAAAAACGTGCAGTTGCCGGTTAGGAGACTGGTAAGCAACTCACCTTTGTGTCATAGACCTCTCTGCCCAAGAAATTCAGCTGTGTGGTTGTATTTTCTCTACCACGGTGTCAGCCTTGTTCACCGCTGCGTGGGAATTTTTCCGTGGACGCTGAGAAGCGACTAGCGATATTTTTTTAGCAGCTCGGAGATTGCGTTATTGGGAGCACGCTCGTCAAGGCAAATTTTCAACATACCGCTTCTCAGGATAAAATAGTTTGAGCTCTTCGACGATTCTCTTTCACAGGATGGACATTCCTTTAATGGCGGGCTTATATATCAGGACACAGCAGTAAGTGCTTTCTTTTTTCTTCTAATGTATTCGAGTGGGTTATTGCATCCAGGAGCATTATAACTAATTACATATTGGATGGGATGCTGTTGCAGTAAATTTTCAAGAAGCCAACGAATTTGCCAGACTTTTCATTAAAGTAAACCTGTACGGGAATTTTGCGTACCGGACAGACAATTCACTTTAAGGCCCGTTGTTCCTCCTTGTGACTTTATATTGTTAATGCTATTACGCATTACTGGATGGGACTTTATAAATTTGTCGAAGCCATACATGACGAATTACCTGTGCTCATTATGAACCAAGAGGTATGTTGCACGTGGAATTACTCTATAACTTTAGACTGGGCGGTTCGTCCTCCTATCAGTTGCAGTGCAGCAATACCGCTGGTTGCAACTGTAATGGCAATCTTGCCTTCATGGGAAGCAATCGTGCTGATAACAATTTAATCTTACTAATACTGTAAAAAAAGTTGAATAGTTAAAGCCTTTAAAAAATTATGTAAATAAGAGGAACATAATTTTTCAAAATTCGGAAATTTTGAGGCCCCTATTACACCTCCTTTATAGCGAAAAAAATTAATTTTGTATTTTGACCCTTACCTTTATTATGTTATGATAGTTTTACATAAACAAAAACTTTTATCGCGATGTGCACATGCATGTTTTACTTTAATTGCATAGAAGATTTACGCTTTCCATTTCTGAATGGCAATTGGGTCCAATAATCATTCTATCAATTTCCGAAACTTTTATAATTGTAATTACGAAAGAGTGTGGCCAAGCCTCTCATTGATGCATTTAATTCTAAGCGTGAATTAAAATACATTTTTATTTACCCTCACTACTTGTGTACATGTACATTACTTTCTTTCACTGCATTGGCACATGAAAAGGTGTTCCTTTTGCTTCCTAGAACAGGTCTGCTCTACTTCTCGACAGCACAGCCATGCCATGTCGGCTTCGTACACCTTAATTTTGAAAACCAATTTATTCCAACTGTAATTTTGGTCGAATAAAACTTTATTATACCTTGTTCTTTAGGAATTACCTGCCTCACTCTTCTGTCTCTCCTACTCCACACTTTGTACTTCTATGCCCCGTTTACTTAGCGTGAAAGAGGCGTCTGAACAGTTATAGTTTACCTAACCTAACCTAACCTTCAAGTAATAGTTTGTAAAGGGAGGGTGAGACGGCTTGTGTAATAATTCGAAAACTTCATCATCAGGGTAGGTTACAACACTGCAATCTAGATTGACAATCGACAATCGAACAGTGTAGTGTATCTGTATTCGTGTGCAACTTGAAGCATAGCTTCCATACTCTCACCCTTCATAATCATATTCCAAGGGAAATACACTGAACTAGAAAAGAAGCCTGATGAACACACAAAGGTCATCCAAAGTATGACAGAAGAAAATTGCATCCTCTTGGTGGAGGAAAATATGATTGACGATTGTCTGAACTAGGAGTATATTACATAGTAAGCCACAAAAAAAAACTAAAAAAAATTTATGAAACCCAGTAATCTGGAAAGATGACATTGTCAATGTCATCAAAATTGACATCAAGGATATGTCTTGGTTTACGGTGCCTTTTTCAATGAATGTTTTAGAATGCCAGAATTACCATGGTAAATTATCATGATTTACCATAATAGGCAACACAGTTTTCATGAGCTCTTGAACATATTTCCCAACATGGGTAATATCGAAATCATTATGAATGGAGTAATTACTTGCAAATTGTAGCCCAGACGGGCATTTCATATACCATTTTGACACGAACAATCATTTTGTATAACAGTAGTTTGTTATCAACACTGAGGGCAGTGTTACGACCCAACAGAGCAATTAAGCTAAACTTGGCTTTTTTGGCCTTGTTCATCGCATAAGTCACATGCATATTCCATGATAGTTTTGAATCAATAACAACGCCAAGGTATCTATAATTTACAACTCATACAAAGTATTTGCCATATAACTTTAAGGAGTCATGATTTCTCTTTTTCTTCTTAGTGATAAACATTGTTTTGCATTTGTCGACATTCAGTTTTAATCGACACTTGCTAAACCAGATTTCACATTCTTTAAGGGCTTTCTGCAAACGTAATACAACAACACTAGGCTGGCATGCCCATGTCAGTATAGCAGCATCATCCACATCAAAATATTGCTTGCAATAAGAGATTTCAGGGAAGTCACGTATATAGTAATTGAACAGAACTGGCCCCAGCACTGATCCTTGTGGGACACCGCCATTTATCTCACACATATCAGATAATTCATCTCCAACTCTGGCCTGAAAAGACCTGTTGGACAGAAACGAGTGAACTAGACTGATTAAATCATGTGGGAAACCATCAGTTATCATTTTTTAAATAAGGCCTTCATGCCAGACCTGATCAAAGGCCTTATGAACTTCTAAGAAGATGACGCCGCAATACATCGAAAGGTTAAGGGGAGGTTTAACATCCGCTATAAGTCTCCAAACTCCTAACCTATCCTTCAAGTTATAGTTTGTAAAGGGAGGGTGTGAGGGTTTGTGTAATAATTGATGGGTATAATAATTAGACTGGATTATTGGGAATTTGTTCTACAAACTTCTTGGTCGTAACTGCATTGTGGTCTAATTTGCTAGTAATGAGAACAATAAAAGGAGATCTGAGAATTAGCAAATAGTAGACGTATTTAAGGAGAACCTACGCATTTCGAATAAACATCATCGGGCTAAGATACAACAACTACAATCCAGACAATCGACAATCGAACAGCGCAGGGAAAACGAGGCGAGCGGTCCGAAAGCAACGCTTTCACTGCCATACTCATCCAAGAAGTAACCAGGGGAAGTACACTGAACTAGGCAAGAAGCCAGATGAAACCTAGTTAAGTCATCCAGAAGATAAAATGGGGTCCTTTCCTATAAGGACGATAGTGTTGATTGTTGATTGACGAGTGGCACGAGGAGCTATGAGATCCAGTATTCGGGAAAGATGGCCTTCTAGATGTCGTCGAAATTGATGTCCAGGACGTGTCGAGGCCTGCGATGCCTGAGTAAACTTCTAAACGTGAGTGGATGCTCCAGAATATATGCAGCCAGAGGATTGGCATGGTCCTTAATCTTTGGAAGCAACTTCTTCAGCGACTCCTAGACATAGCTACCAATTGGATGTATATGGAAATCTTCAGCAATAGAAATATTTGATGCAACTCTCCTGTCAAGTTGGGCGATAGTTCTCAAGGTAACGTTCTGGAAAGTTTGGAGATCCTTCCATCTGGATTTGCATACTGTAGACCAGGCAGCCATACCATAAAGAAGAATGACTCTTATAGCTATCTTATAAAGCAAAAGTTTGATATCCATTCCAAGGGCGCTGTTTCGCCACAGAAGAGCAACTAGATTGAACTTTGCCTTCTTAGCTTTATTTATCGCATAGGAGACGTGGTCATCCCAATTTAGCCTGGCATCTGCCATCACACAGAGGTATTTATAATTTTTTACCCACTCGAGCTCTTTACCAGAAAGGAAGAGAGGACTTGGGGGTTTTCGGTGTTTCTTCGTAAAGAACATCGCCTTGCACTTGTTAACGTTTAGGTCGAGTCTCCACTTTGCAAATATTTCTCGCACAAATGTAAGGCTTTTTGTAACCGTGATATGACGTGAGCGGTATTGCGGCCATAGTCATGATGGCCATGTCGTCAGCGAACAGATATAGCTTGCAATTTGTAAAAGTTGGGAAGTCGTGGATGAAAAAGTTGAACAGTGCAGAGCCCAGGACAGAACCCTGGGGAACACCAACATTGACGTCACAAGGTTTAGACATGGAGCAGCCAACCTTGACGCGAAATGTCCTGTTTGACAGGAAGGAACTAATCAAGGTACATGTAATCAGTTCGTCCGAACAACCACAAGTAATCATCTTGTATATGAGGCCGTTGTGCCAAACCTGATCAAAAGCTTTACGGACATCCAAAAAGACAAGACCACCATACTTAGCACAGTTAAGAGGAGTGTTTAGATCTGCAACAAGCCTCCAGATCTGAAGTTGGCAGGAGTGACCTAGGCGAAAGCCAAATTGCTCATCATGAACGAGATTGTTTGCTACACAGAATTCGTCAAACCTCGTCAGAATGATGCGTTCAAAGACTTTTGATAGCTTAACGGTCTGAAGCTGACAGCAAGAGCAGGGTTTAGACCAGGCTTTGGTATGGTAACTATAACGGACTCTTTCCACTGGTCGGGGAAGTAACCAAGTTTCCAGCAGTCATTCATGGCTTTGGTAATGATCGAGACAATTTTAGAAGGCAAATTCTTGAGAGCACTGTTAGTGATGGAATCAATACCTGCTGCTTTCTTGGTTTTAAGACGCTTGATGACGTCGGAGATTTCTTGGGCACTAATGACTTCCTCAGTGGTGGGAACACGATGAATGAACTGGTAAGCGATACACCCGTTGTTATGTAGCTGAGTGTTTTGGAGGCTGTCCAAGTTTGTCTCACCAGGCGTGGTAAATTGATTTTCAGGGAATCAGCGATCAATTGAGTCTTATCCCCGTCACTGGTGACAACGTTGCCATTGCCTGCAAGCAGTGGTGGCAATTGGATTGGTCTGTTACCCTTTAACGCCCTCACAGTTCCCCAGAGCGAGTTGTCCTGGACAGACAAGGACCACTTTTTGTCACTCCAAGTTTGACTTCGTAGAGATATAACCTCCTCCAGAACCTTGCGAGAAAGCCAGTTGTACTTGGTCTTGAAGAAGGGAAGTCGCTTTCGCTGCTATAATCTTCTGTAAGAATTCTTTCGAGAATAAGATGCCTGGTATAAGGAGGCAGGTCGAGATGTTGAGGACGCTTACGATCAACAGTAGAAGTACTGGAAGTAGTGGCATCGTTGACCACCACAGTACGGGTGATAGCATTAATATTACTATTGATATCCTTCTTATCAATAACCTCCTTGTAAGGAATGCTATTTTCTCTAAGAATATCCCTAAAGAGCTACCAGTCTTGTTTAGAGAGAAGAACAATTTTCTTATCGATATTTAAGCCCTCAAACATAAGCATCACTGGACGGTGAACCGAAGATAAATCATCGACTGTGAATAAATTATAGGGCGTGAGGAAACCTTTAAGAACTACAATATCCAGCACGCCGCTAACAAGAGAGTGGTCGCAGTAGTACGTGTCATCAAGGGGACCAGCAACGAAGGTGTCAATCTCGTTTAAGGTATATCCATATAAGATATAGCCATTTTGGTTGGGGCATTTGGAGTTCCACGCATGGTGCTTGGCATTCAAGTCGCCCGCAATAACAACTGAAATGGGCCCAGACAGCAGTTCGTCAAGTTCGCACGGATCAAGCTTGTACGTAAACAAAAAGTGGACTATTTTTGTTGTGATTTTTTTTGTGCTTCATCCATTTGGTAGGTACTTTTTAAATGACACATTAGTTCATTCGGATTCAAGCAGATGAACCTTCATCTGTAAAGAAAAATTTGACTTGAAAAAGTGTTTTTTCTTTCAGAATGGCACATCTTAATGAACATGAAAGAATATCATTACTGATGATGGTAGGCTGGGATGATAGGAAAAGGTCATACTCGGAAGCAAGAGATATTTTCAATGATACTTTTCGAATTAGAATGGATCCTATCTCCAAATCGACTGTGGAGAGAACGGTTAGAAGATTTGAAGCTACAGGCTCTGTGAAAGATCGAGCTAAATTAGGAAGACCAAAGTCAGCAACAAACGAAGAAGAAGCGTTGAATGTTTTATTATCATTTACGGAAAATCCTCACAGTAGTCTTCGTAGAACTGCCCAAGCTCAAGAAATTGGTAAATCTTCAGTCTGCAGGATTTTGAAAAGTAATAAATTGCATCCTTACAAAATGACACTTGTTCATGAGATAAATGAAGATGATCCCGACCGACGTTTAGAATTTTGTGAGGACATGATGCTTAGAATAGATCAAGATCCAGACTTTCTTTACAGCATTGTATTCTCAGATGAAGCAACATTTCAATTGAATGGTACTTGTAATCGGCATAATTGCAGGTATTGGGCAGACGAGAATCCTCATTGGATGCGAGAGAGCAAAACCCAATATCCACAGAAATTAAACGTTTGGGCTGGAATAATAAATAATCATTTGATTGGGCCATTCTTCATCGATGGTAATCTTACTGCTCAAAGGTATGAAAACATGCTTCGAAATGAAATAATTCCAGCAATAAGGTGAGATTGCTGGCGATAACTTGGAGCACGTTTGGTTTCAGCAAGATGGTGCTGCACCTCATTACGGACGGAACGTTCGTAATTATTTAGATGAACATTTTCCTGATCGTTGGATTGGACGAAGAGGTCCGATCGAATGGCCTGCCAGGTCACCAGATTTAACTCCACTTGATTTTTTCTTGTGGGGTTATTTACAAAATCGGGTTTACGATGTGACGTTCCAGTGTAGCAGTCACGTGTATTATATACTTAATTAGGCAGGGGTCAGTATAATTAAAAATATATTGATTATTAAGTCGATTACACGATTGTTGGCTTTTGTCTTTGTAGTAGTTATAATGAGTGTGTGTTCATTGTATGTGTGTGTTGTGTGTAGTGTATAGTAAAACATAAGTGCGCGTTGTTTGTTTTGTTGTATGAATGAGTAGTAAAAATCCTCCGTGGGCGATCGTAAATGGTCCTTTGTTGGAGCAGCTATTGTTAGGATGTTTTCCGAGAAGATTGCTCAGCTTCTAACGAGGGATTGTTGCGATCGTTTTCGGAGAAATTGTGTGTGTGAGTTTTCGTTTGTTGTAAAATTAAAATTAAATTAAAAAAAAATCGCGTGTGTGTTCCGATTCGGTCTTGGTAACGATCGACAGCCTTGTTGTTTACAGTTTTCGTCTTGCTATGTAGTTAAGATAGTTTATGATAAAATGTTTAAGCACATAGGTGAAATCTATGAACTTTGGAAGAAGGAATTGTATGACGAAAGTAAAAAGTAAGATAACATGGGCAGAATTTAATAGCCATAAATTTGCATAAACATTTCAATTCTTAATAAACAATTTCTTTTGGACAATATTATACTCTACGCCGTTAATGAGACGACGTGAGCAACACAGTTGGGGATATAGGACGAAATGGAATCCAATGGAACGGAAGTGGGCAACCGGAGGGCCCTATACTAACCCAGTGTGGTGAGGGCGGTACTTGTTTGGCTACTATTTATATATAAGGGCATCCAGTAACCATGTTATTTGATACTGGATCCCAAGTATCATTGATTGACAAGGAGGCCTACCGCCAATTAGCTGGCCCCCCGTTACAGGAGATGGAAATGACCATAAAAGGTATAAATGGAAGTTGCCTATGCCTGAAGAAGGGAGGTTTACTGGACGTAGTAGTCCAGGGTCGTCATATGGGCACATGAACGTTCCTGGTTCATTCGTTTAATGATCGCCCATATGATGGCATTCTGGGTATGGACATTCCAGTGCTCTTCGGCAGACGTGTCTGGATTTGCAGATGTGTTGTCAATTGAGCAGAAGTGTCATAATGATGACCTCAATAGAGAGGAAGCAATGCAGTATCAGGGTGCTGAGCGTAGTCCGAATATGAGCAACATGGGGTATG
The DNA here is from genome assembly GCA_023313115.1 of Rhysida immarginata. NCBI lineage: Eukaryota > Metazoa > Arthropoda > Chilopoda > Scolopendromorpha > Scolopendridae > Rhysida > Rhysida immarginata. The sequence continues at coordinate 13,482 of JAHWFO010014232.1, forward strand.
AGAATTATGGCGCTAATCTCGCCCACTTGGTCATGGTTAGGGAGTCTAGTCAAGGAAGGACAGGAAGAATAGTAAGGTGGGTAGGGCCATTCGAAGTTTGCTCTACTGATGGTATGGGATGGGTGCAAATTAAAGGAGTAAGATTTGGCGATATAAAATGGGTAAGATTGGGACAATTATGGTCGAAATGGGAATTAGGGGTAAACACAAGGGGACACAAGGGGGAGTATGGTGAAGATTTGAGGGTACAGACGGGGAACAGTTAATTTGTCTAAATGAGCCACAATCAAATGCGCGGCATGTACAGAGGTACGGGTGCAATGAGGCTGGAGTTGGTAGTCTGAATGAGAATTGTGAGTCTGGTATGAGTATGCCAGGGTACAATAGTGTACAAATGGGTAACGGGATTAAGAAGATTATTCCAAATCTGACTGAATCTGGATATCTGAGTGAATGTTCAAATACGTATATGGGTTGGGTTCCCCAGACGGGGGTGGCAGTACCAAGCCCACAGTATACATTGGATACCACGACAATTTGGGGTAATGAAAGGCACCCTGATATCCAGCAGGTGGAAGGTGGGGTCAGGTTGACAGAACCTGCAGGAAATGTGGCGCGTGAAGATAGCAGAGCTGTATTGACACAGGGAATTGATGTATCAGTAGGCGCAGAGGGACCTGCAAATGTAATGACAGAACTGGAAAATCAGGTGTGCATGGAGGGATTAGATGAAGGACAATTGGTTTGGCGGGAAGGGATTAAATTGGCCAAAAAGATACATAATCAGTTATTGGAACAACCAAATGTAAAGAAACAGGTGGGTAAAAATGACATGGTTCGAAAGGGAGCTCGTAAAGGGAAAAAGGTTAAACGTGGTAAGGGCGGTAAAGCATCCAAAGTGGATGGGAATGAAATCAAAATAAATGTTAGTGACAAAAAACAAAAATCGATTATGACGGTTACGGGAAAGGAATGGGAAGAAGGCAATGACAGAAAACTGTCAAAAGACAGTACAGAGTCGGTTGGAGACTCATGGGATGAGGATACGTGTATGGATAATTACGTTGAGACCCCAGCTATCCTAAATAGGGGTGAAACGGGATTTTGCGAATTGGAATGGTAAATTGTAATATTGAGATTTTGCTTGTAGTGTTTATTGGAAATTGTGTGTGTTATTGTTGTGAGTGTATGGTTGTAAAAGGTGAATGTGTTATTTTCTTTTATTAAACGTAAATGTTTTGGTATTGCGTAATTAGATTTACTGGTGATGATGATAGTATGATGATGGCATGTTTAATGATGCGTTCATGATCATAGGTGGTGTGACAGCGTATAGAAATTATTTTGGGTTTAAAGAATTTTTGGATTAGTGTGTAAGCAAATTGAAATTATATACTTATGTGGTCTAATTGGCTTGAAGGGGATTTCAAGGTCTTAATCCGAACATAACCCTTGATGGGGTATGTTCGAGTTTTGTCATTGGGGGTATGTGACGTTCCAGTGTAGCAGTCACGTGTATTATATACTTAATTAGGCAGGGGTCGGTATAATTAAAAATATATTGATTATTAAGTCGATTACATGATTGTTGGCTTTTGTCTTGACCAAAATGCCAATCACCCAAGCTGGAAACGCAGAATTACAGAACGCAGAATTACAACGGCATGATTCTCTATAGGTATATACAAGGTAGAGATGATATCGCTGCTGGACCTGTGGAGGACACCTACTACTGCGACCATTTCCCTAGTAGTGACGTTTTGGACATCTCGCTCTTGAAGGGTTTCTTCAAACCGTACAATATCTTCACGATTGATGACCTTTCTTCTGACCACAAGCCTGTGGTGTTGAACTTTGACAATGTCGACATAAATTTCCGAGAGGAGCTGATACATCATCAAGAATGGAAGCTCTACAAAGATATTCTTAAGGAATATGGCTGCCATCCCGACTTTGCTTACTGTACAGAGGACATCAATCAACGTGTTGAAGACATCACCGGATGTATTAACAGTGCCATAGAAGCTAGTAAGTATCCATCAGAGAATAAACCTCCACATCGAATCCAACTCACTCCTGGAATCCAACGCCTAATTTCTGAAAGAAACAGGACCTGTAGACTATGGCAACGCTATCGTGAACCTTGGCTCAAAACCAAGTATAACAGGCTAGTGCGAAGAGTCCAAGAGGATATAAAAGAGCTTCGCCACGCTAGATGGAATGAAAAACTCAAAAGCTTGTCGGCTCGCGACAATTCCATTTGGAGTATGATCAGAGCTTTACAGAAGAGGAAGAATGATACGCTTCCTCCAATACGTACTCCACAAGGTGACTATGTGCAAACTGATCAGGACAAGGTCCAAGTCATTGCAGATTCACTGGAAATACAGTTTGTTACTCATACCAACGATAAGCTCGATAGCCAAATCATGTCTCAGTGTGTGGAAGAAGGTATTGTCAACTTTGATGAAGTCCCGCAGCATTTAACGTAGTATGATATCGAGGTTGGAGAGATCGCCAACATCATAAGTAAACTGAAAAAGAAGAAGGCTCCCGGAAAAGACAAGGTGAGTAATAACGCCCTTATGGATCTCCCAAAGAACTTTATTGACTTTCTCACCAGTATCATTAGCGACTGCTGGGAATTTTCTTACTTCCCTGTGGCTTGGAAGAAATCTATTGTGTTGAGTATCCCAAAGCAGGGGCAAAATCCTGCAATTCCCACGAGCTACCGACCTATTAGCTTGCTACCCTCGATGTCCAAGGTGTTGGAGAGAACGATCCTCGTCAGATTCCAAGATCACTGTCTAGCAAATGACCTTTTTCGGGAAGAGCAGTTTGGCTTTTGTGCTGCTCACTCTAACCCGATGCAGATATGGAGGCTCTTTGAAGACCTGAGCACCCCCCTGAACCTATCCAGGTACTGTGGGGTGGTATTTCTCGATGTCAGTAAAGGTTTTGACCAAGTGTGGCATGAGGACCTTGTCTACAAAATGATCAGAGACAGGTTCCCTGCCAATTTGATTTTGATGGTGAAATCCTTTCTGGACGGCAGATCCTATCAAGCCAAAGTTGGAGAAAATCTTTCCACACCCCGTGTTGTAAAGGCCGGTGTCCCTCAGGGTTCTGTCCTCGGGCCTGTGCTATTTAATTACTTTGTACATGATTTCCCGAAACCTGATAATTGTAATCTGTATTTTTATGCGGATGACACTTCCATTATGACATGGGCACACCAGCCGACTCACGTTATCACTCGGCTGCAGTGCGCCTTGAAGCAGTTCGAAGACTGGTTTAACTGCTGGAAGTTGAACCTTAACGTCGGAAAGTACAAGGCTTTGTAACTCAATAGGAAGTTGAAGAATTCCCCAGATTCTCTTGTTCTGTTGAATAAGAAACTGGACTGGGTGGACAACTACAAGTATCTGGGAGTTATCATTGACTCAAGACTCTCATGGAACCAGCATATGTCCTATGCTCTGAACAAAGCGAATAAGGCTAAGTACAGTATCATAGCTCTCATGGGTCGCAACAGCGCCCTCAGCATTGAAAACAAGCTACTTCTGTATAAATCGATTATCCGGATCATACTCCTCTATGGCATGCCTGCGTGGGCGACTATCTGTAAAACCAGATGGAGTGAAGACTACAGTCATTTCAGAATGTTACCCTGAGGACCATTGCCCAGCTGGACAGAAGGACGGTGAAAAACCAATCCATCCACTTGGATTTAAACATGGCCCATATCGGAAAGTTTATACAGTATCTCCTTTTGATTATGATACAGAAGATGAAGACTCACGACAATAAGCTTGTGAAAGGGATACTGAAGAACTCAATGAATATGAACTGGCATACGAAGTATCGTAAACCGAGGCACGTCCTTGACATCAATTTTGAAGACATTAGCAACGTCTCTTTCCCAGACTACTGGAAGATGTGATAATCTTCTTTCTCCTTGTATTTTTTTTTATTTCGTTTGTTTTTTATTTCTGACAATCGTCAATCTTATTTTCTTTTTTGTATATAATGGAAGACCGTTTGGGTTGGTTAGGCTTCTTGACTACCTCAGTGTATTTCATTTGGAGTTTATTCTGGTAAGATGAGCTTTGTGAAAGCGCTGCTTTCATCCCATCCTAACAAATGTACACTTCACTGTTCGATTGTCGGGTGACATTAATAATGGAAAAACTGTGGTTGGCTTTGTTAGCACGAATGGCTACAGAGGCACTAGCGCTGACATCAAAAGTGGACTTAATATTGTCGATCCTTACACCTCCTTTGTTCCTCTTATTCTGTGCAGCCCGCCAGTCACGTCCATCAATGTCAGCAGAGTCATTATTAAGTCTCCTCTTCGTGCTTGTTCTTGATAAGGAGCTACTGTCACTGACCGCGCCCAGATCTGCAGGACCTTCTTTACAATTTAGTGGAGGAACAGCGTTATCCACTAACGTGGTCGAAACGGGTAATGGGAGAGCCCATAAATTCTTTGAAAGCATTGCTAAGATTGCCAATGCCGTTGGTAGTTTCCAAATTTGCATGCTTTGCATCCTCTCTAAAACTATCAATATTTGTATTCACACTACTAATGTCATTATTCAGCTGTGCTAACCTTGCTTCTAAGTCCAGATATTTATTGTTTAATTCGGAACGTAATGCCTCAAGCTGTTCATTTATAATGATGTCAAAAAGAAGAAATCTGGGATCCTGGCATGCATCTTTGTATGCTACATCACAAGGTAACACCTTACCGTCATTTAATAGTAATCCTAGCGGATTTCGTCGACGCAGCGCCTTACGTCGCCATGAAACAAGTGTGGTGCTGGGTTTTGCCGTCCTTAGAAAGACGCACCTACTCAGAACGACACAGTTTAAAAAAGCTTAAAATGTCCTACCTTGTTAGTCCTCTTGGAGATTCCACAATCTAGATGACAATCAACAATCGAACAGTGAAGTGTACATTTCTTCAGATGGAACGAAAGCAGCGCTTTCGCAAAGCTCATCGAACCAGAATAAATTCCAAATGAAATACACTGAGAGAGTCAAAAAGCCTAACCAACCCAAGCAGTCTTCCATATTATACAAAAAAGAAAATAAGATTGACGATTGTCAGAAACAAAATACAAACGAAATAAAAAGAACGAGAAAGAAGATTATCACATCTTCTAGTAGTCCGGGAAAGAAACGTTGCTGATGTCTTCAAAATTGATGTCAAGAATGTGCCTCCGTTTTCGATACTTCATATGCCACTTCATATTCATTGAGTTCTTCAGTATTCCAGTCACTAGGTCATTGTCGTGAATCTTCATCTTCTGCACCATAATTAAAAGGAGGTCCTGTATAAACTTTCTGATGTGGGCTATGTTTAAATCTGGATGGATGGATTGGTTCTTCACAGTCCTTCTGCTGGGCAATGGTCGTCAGAGTTACATTCTCTCGATCCTGTAGTTCGCTCCTTCTGCTTCTACAGATAGTCGCCGACGCAGGCATGCCATAGAGGTGTATGGTCCGAATAATCGACTTGTACAGAAGTAACTTATTGTCGATGCTGAGGGATACTTTGGACTTGAGTTACATCTTTTTTCGTTATTAAGTATCCGGCTTTTGAAAATAATCGCTCGCAAGCAACAGAGGTTGGTGTACACAAGAAAGAAATTCTCGGTCAGTCAAATGCCAGTGAGAAAACTTTGACATTTTAACGCGGCAGTCGAAATGCCAGTAGGTAAGTTTGTCCTGCTATAACCTACACTGTTTGAACAACCGGAAGTAGGTTAGTTGGAATTTGGAATACAATAATTAATATGCAGGGTGTCCGGAAATAAATGGTAAATATTCATACACATGAGAGAACATGTATAAAGAAGCATTTTTATTCCTATGAACATGGTGTAGCAAGCCAACCCCCACAGAGATACAGGGGGATTAATGTATGTTGCACTGCCTGATTGTTGGCTTCCCGCGAGCGACTAGGCAATGTGGTGCAGCCCACATTGTAGCTTACAGACCACAGTACTCACAGGCTCTTAATAACTGCATCAACGATCCCATTTGTGAGGGTTCAGATAGTAAGCTTATTTGTGAAATGGTCCTGATTGTGTAAATGTATACAAATCAATGTTTAAGGTATTAAAGGTTTGTGGAGTGACCTGATAGGGGCAGCCATTCGAGCATACATTGACATCTCTTTAACAGATGTGGGCTGCACCACATTGCCTAGTCGCTCGTGGGTCGTCAACAATCAGGCAGCGCAAAATACTTTAATCCCCCTGTATCTCTGTAGGGGTTGGCTTGCGACACCATATTTATAGGAATAAAAATGCTTCTTTATACATGTTCTCTCACGTGTATGAATATTTACTATTTATTTTCGGACACCCTGTATATTTGTGTAGGATAACCTGTGCATTAGATTGTAAAAATACATCACAGTCAAAATCATCGATGTCATGTATGATGTCAACTACGATAAATAAAAAACAATTAACATAACATCGATTTTTTTTTACTCTGTCCCGTCGGATAAAGGTAAGCTCTATTCTTACAATATTCTCCTTTATAACAAGGATATATTTATTCTTTATTTGCATACGACCTGGCTCATAACCATTATATTATTTATGGATATCATTTCATTTAATCTATTTTGCATTTTCTAATATTCATTAATTTTTACCATTCATATTTTAGGTCATCGAACTTCTGCTTCTCAGCTGGTTGGCTCTTTTTTTCCCTTCGATCTGGAAACAAATCATTCAATAACCAAAAGCGTTATAATAGTTCGTTCGAAAATTGTTTTCCTAGGTTTCCTTTCATAGATGTCTGACGGGCATCAACTTCGACACAGGTATTTA
>JAHWFO010014336.1:0-14277 GCA_023313115.1 Rhysida immarginata
AAAAATTTTTTTCAATTTTTTGTTTTAATTAATTTTAATTTTTTTTTTAATTTCTTTTAATTTTTCAATTTTTTAAGAGAAACGTTGTATTCATTTTTGGGCGATAATTTTGGGCGCTTTTGGGCGTAATTTTTGCCAAACGAGGGCGCTTTTTAATAAGAGGTATCTGGTCACCCTGGTCTGAAATAAACGCAAATTTCATAAGATAAGTGCACATTTTATTTAACGGGCCCATCGCGTGTGTTAGTCATAAGAACTGTTTGAACTGTTGAACTTTAATGCGTAATTTTATCTTAATGGTCGAGAGTGTCTGCTTCATTTTTTTCTTTGAAATTTTATTATAATCATAAGATTTCCTTTTCAATGAAAATTATTCTGATTAATAAAGAAGAGTTGAACTTTATTACTGCTTATTGATCCTTTCTGTAGAATTGTATCATAAAGGGGAGTATCGTTTTGATTTGAATGGAAGGGAGTATTAGAACGTTTATTATTTCTTAATGCATGTTTAAGCTCAATTAAGATTTGCATGTTCATTACTTTGGCAGGTCAACCAGGTTAAGATTTTGTTCAATTGAAATATTGGGGTGAGGGTCACGATATTCCCTATTACTCAATGCATGAGTAGTTTTAAGACACATGAAATTTAATTGTATTATTTTGGTAGGTCAACCAGGTCAATAGGCCTATATTAAAACTAAATAAGAGGCTGGTTAATAGAAAGCTATTATAAGCTCATTTTATTATCTTGAGTTCATTCAACTCATTTCTGGATATCTCTTAACTGCTAGAGAAGCATCCAAAATCGTGCTTATGCACTGGCGTCCGAACAACCTAGCGTTTTATTTATAATTCAAGTAAACGCAGGGAATTTATCTTTATTACCCTACGCCACACTGGCGTCCGCAATAATTTTAATTTAATTGACTTTGGGATAAGAACTTTCACTTTCTTTTTCCATCCGTCACACATGTATCCAGTCTACTCCTCATTGCCTGTCGAACTCTTTCATGTTCAGATCTCCACGGCTTTATTGGTTTTGTAGGTATGTAAAAGCATGTTTTTTTTTTTTTTTTTTTTTTTAAATAAAGACTAAAAAAGAATAAAATAAAAAAATATTAAAAATTTTTTTTAAGTATTTTAAGCACACATTTAAAACGTGCATGAAAAGAGTCGAAAATAATTTTTGGTGTCGCATTTAAATCGGAATTCATAAAATTAAAAAAAAGGTAAAGTTTATTCTATTGTGTAATATTTTCAATTTAAAATTTACATTAAACGCGCACCAAACCTTTAGCTTTTTTTAATTTTATGAATTTCTATTTAAATGAGAGGCACCAAAAATTATCTTTTACTTTTTATACCCACTTTTTAAAGTAAAAGTATGTGCTTAAAACTTTTTTTTTTAATTTTTAATCCAATGAAGTTGTGACTTTGCAAGATGCTTTCTTCGTCAGTAGGCCTGACTAAATTGTTTAATTGCATTGGAGTTAAATTAACAAGAGTTTGTCATTAATAAATCCATCATAACTACTGTGTTCCTCAATGGCTTCAGTTGAATCTGTCCCTACAGTTGATCGATTGCTTGCCCTGGTTGCTTATCGATTACATGACCGCCGGCAGTTCTACTCGGGGAGGATCCAGTAGTTTTAATAGTTCAAATCATTGAGCTAAACTGACTTTTGAAGGAGAATTATTTTGTATTACAAGAATTTAAATAATTAGACGATTGGAATAGTTTAATGTGATGAATATTGTGAATAAAAAATCATATTGTGCATTTTTACACTGTTTGCTTAGCATTTAAAAAAATACATCTCAGCTATACCAGCCTTCTATTGCCGCCATTTTGTCTTAGTGAGCAGGCCTTGTCTATAGGAGGCCTTGGCAAGGATATGCTCCTTGGCCTTGGTTTGAGCCTTTAGTTAGTCGTGGAACTGTTCACTCCATTATCAGGAACCATCTGCACTACAGAAAAATCTGTGCACAATGGGTCCCGCATTATTTGACATCAGAACAACTTCGAATGGCCATGTCCCTGCAACATTTGACTCGCTATGAACAGGAAGGAGAGAGTTTTCTCGATAGAACCGTTACAGGGGATGAAACTTGGTGGTTTCATTTCCATCCCGAAAGCAAACGTCAAAGTTTTGTTACATTCCTACTGTGTTATATTATTTCTATGGGCCCATTTGAGCACTAATTCTGTTTTTAATGGCCATTTTAATATCATTAGAATAATTACCCTCTGTAGGTTTTCATATGTAAAACTTCAGGAGCTTTATTTGCTTTTATTTATTCGTTTTTAGTTTTATTTTAGCCGAAGCTGGCTTTATTAATTTTGTTTTTACGTTTTGTTATTGGATATAATTATCCTTTTTACTAACCTTATTGTTTACTTTTCATTATTTAGTTATCTATGCCCTCCTGGCCTAACTTGTTGGTATGTACCATACCGGCCTCGTAGGGCATTGCTGTACTTTTTTTTTTTTTTTTTTTTTAGAAAAAAATAAGTCGTCAATGGGTCACCACCCCCGAAAAAATCAAAAGCAATCGCAAGCAGCACGGAAATGGTGATGTGACCTTGTTTTTTGATCGCAAAGGCCCGATTTTACTGGACTTTCTTGAAAAAGACACCACAGTAAACGCTGCACGATATGGGGAAACATTGAAGGCACTGCGCGCAGCCATCAAATGTAAGGACTTCTTACAGAAGGAGTGCTTCTTCTCCACGACAACGCGCGTCCTCACACCCCGAAAGCAACGGTAGACCTCATCAAAAAGTTCAACTGGGAAGCAATGCAGCACCCACTTTACAGCCCTGACTTATCCCATGTGACTTTCACGTATTTGGGGATCTCAAGAAATATCTGAAAGGCCGCAGATTTCAGTTGGACGATGAAATGAAGGAAGAGGTTTTGGAATGGTTCCACACGCAACCGAGAGACTTCTTCCATAAAGGAATTACACGCCTGGTTACCAGGGTTGGAAAAAAAAACGTTTTTTTTTTTTTGTTTTAAATCACATTTTTTATTTTAAAACATTTGTTTTAAACACTTTTAATTTAAACTGTTTTAAAACAACTGTTTCAAACATATTATTGAAGAAATATTTAATGCTTTTGAACATATTGCATGAATATGATGCATTAGATTGAAATCATTTTATTTACTGATATGAATAAAAACTATAATTCTTTAAATTAAATTTTGATTAATAAAGTAATTATGATTTTTAAAATATTAATTTAAAATATTTTATAAAATTTTATTAAATAAAATAAAGGTAATGTTTCTGTCTCAACATATAAATCTCACAAGGGGAGGACCAGGTCTGTTAAGCTTGGATTTAACTGAAATTTAAATATGTTATTACGCACCCCTCCCACTATTATAAGGCATAGTAACTCGGGCATTTGTTTACGAGATATAATTATTTAAAGTTAGTTATGTAGGCTATTAATGTATATTTACAAATTCAGACAATCTGGTATTCAAGTATTTACGTGGTCATGTGGGCAAGTCGATAGATTACAATGCTAAAGGTCCCGGTTTCAATTCTTGCTCTTTTCCCAATTTAATTTAATTTTTTTTAACATGTTTCTGAACAAATTATATATGAAACTAATATTAATTATTAAAAACATATTTTTATAATTTTTTGCATATTATATTTCATTTGAGGAAGTTAACAAATTATTTATTTTTAATAACTTATTGGGTTGATACAAAAATGAGCCCCCCTTTTATTATCGTAACCGAAGCAGATATGTCAGTTTTGATGAATAGGAAGTTGTGGGTGACCTATCCCATGGTGCACTTTTCATCATCTCAAATATGCAAATTAGGACACATTCAAAACCGTAACTTATACACGTAAAATTCCAATTGAAGACTTGTTCAGCATGGAATTCCAAGCAAAACAAAAACTGATCACCAACAATCACAATCCAAAGCAGAAGATCATGTTGACAATTTCAGGAAAAGTGTAGCTTGTCATCCTGGAATTCTGTCTTCTGTATGCTGACACGTGCCTCCTTTTATTTGCTTATCCTCATGAAAGCGAATGTTATTATGGTAATTTTTGTTAATTTCTTGATTTGCATGTTGAACATTCAAATGTCTCTAATCCTGTAGTTCTCATTTTTTATTTGTTTGAATTACAAGAAGCTGTTTATGGACGCGTTCCCGAAATGAGTTTTGGAGTATATTTTAAATTAAAAAAAAAGGAAGTTTGAAAATAATACCATTGAATTCACAGAGCACAGATAACATATGATACCTATGTTTTAAACCCCACGTTGTTATATTAACATGTAATTTTAATATAAAAATCTTTGTCCGAAGCGAAATCTTCACCTCTCTGATTTTGAACCATATGCATAGAAAAATACATGCAGTCTAGCATTTTATTTTATTCAATACAAATACAGTACAGCATACATGTAGTATTACAGTTGCTTAATTTTTTCAAAAGAATCTGTAATGACCGTCTGCTTTCTTTCCATAACTTGCCTCCCCAAAGTCTCTGAATCATCAACTTCCCATTTCCTTTTCCTTTTTTCTGCCATTACGATTTGTAATCTTTCAACAAATGATGCTCCGACTTACACGGTTACAAAAAATTCCCTGACTTTTCCCGGTTTTCCCGGTCGCTAGTCACCCTGTTACATGCACATTTACTTAAAGCTAAAATTAAAATAAACAAACACACGATGTTATGATCTTACCGTATTGAAGATGGGCAATCGTCCGTCAAGTGAAGTTTCCAATCTAATTGCTGCACAAATTGGGTTTATATATGCTCCACTGAGTAGCATGCGACAATCGACAATCGAACAGTGCAGGGAAAACGAAACGAGCGGTCCGAAAGCAACGCTTTCACTGCCATACTCATCCAGGAAGTAACCAGGGGAAGTACACTGAAGTAGGCAAGAAGCCAGATGAAACCTAGTTAAGTCATCCAGTGGATAAGATTGGGTCCTTTCCTATAAGGACGAATAAGTTGATTGTTGATTGACGAGGGGCACGAGGAGCTATGAGATCCAGTAGTCGGGAAAGATGGCCTTTTGGATGTCGTCGAAATTGATGTCCAGGAAGTGTCGAGGCCTGCGATGCCTGAGGAAACTTCTAAACGTGAGTGGATGCTCCAGAATATCTGCAACCAGAGGATTGGGATGGTCCTTAATCTTCGGAAGCAACTTCTTCAGTGACTCCTGTACATAGCTACCAATGGGAGGTATCTCAAAATCGTCGGCAATAGAAGTATTTGTTGCAACTCTCCTGTCAAGTTGGGCAATGGTCCTCAAGGTAACGTTTTGGAAGGTTTGGAGGTCCTTCCATCTCGACTTACATGTTGTGGCCCAGGCAGGCATACCATAAAGCAAGATGGTTCGGATTACCGTCCTGTACAGCAATAGTTTGCAGTCCAATCCAAGCGCGCTGTTTCGCCCCAGAAGAGCTACCAGACTGAATTTTGCCTTCTTTGCCTTGTTGATGGCGTAGGAGACATGGTCGCCCCAATTTAGTTTGGCATCTATTACCACTCCGAGTTATTTGTAATGTTTTACCCATTCGAGCTCTTTACCAGAAAGGAAGAGAGGACTCGGGGGTTTCCGAAGTTTCTTCGTAATGAACATCGCCTTGCACTTGTCAACGTTTAGGTCGAGTCTCCACTTTGCAAACCATTTCTCGCACAGATGTAAGGCCTTTTGTAACCGTGACATGACGTGAGCGGGAACGCGGTCAGTGGTCATGATGGACGCGTCGTCAGCGAACAGATACAGCTTGCATTTTGTAAATGTTGGGAAGTCATGGATGAAAAAGTTGAAGAGTGCAGGGCCTAGGACAGAACCCTGGGGAACACCAGCTTTGACGTCACACGGGTTAGACATGGAGTAACCAACCTTGACACGAAATATCCTGTTCGACAGAAAGGATCTAATCAAGGCAATAAGATCGTCCGGAAAACCACAAGTGATCATTTTGTAAATCAGGCCCTCGTGCCAAACCTGATCAAATCTCTGCTATCTCTGAGTAGCATGCAGAGATTTCCGGGTTTATATATGCTCCACTGACCAACCAATGAAATGTGAACTCGGCTTAGCCCATTGGCTCAGTTGCAACTTTCGCATGGGCTGTATTGACCAATCAGAGCAAGACATTCGAACAATATACGTTGTAATGAAGTGATAATTTAACCAAGGGAAAGTAAAATTTCTCCGTTAATGCGAGGTGTACGTTAAAGTGAGGTACGTTATTCTGAAACTTTTTAGCATTAAAATGCCTACATTTCGGCCGGGGATTTTAAATTTGTGTGTTATTCTGAAATGTACGTTAATGTGAGGTACTTTGTAACGGGATTTTACTGTATAAGTTATGCAGTGAATATATTATCACAATTTCAAGAAAATCCAGGTTACGTTCATTGGAACAATTTATTAAAATTACTTGGTTATTTAAAGTGTACAGAAGGTTTAAAGCTTGATCTCTCTAATATTAATAATTTAAATATAAGTTGTTATAGTGATTCAGATTTTGCTAACACAGATGATAGGATATCTTTGGGAGGCATTATTTTATTTATTGATAAACTACCCATTATTTGGAAAACTTTTAAACAAAAATGAGCCTGTCTACAATGGAGACAGAATATGTTACTTTAACTGAGGCAGCAAAGGAACTTGTATGGTATATAAATATTTTAGATGAATGCAAACCTACTAAGGTGTTTAACCTAGATTCTTTTTATAATCTGATGTGTGATAATCAAACTGCAATTGATTTTTCAAATTTCCCTATCGAAAACAGTAGAACAAAACACATTGATGTTAGATATCATTTTTTAAGAAATCTTGTTCATAAGAAACTGTTTGACTTGAGATACGTGAAAAATAAAGATAATCTCGCTGATATTTTTACAAAGGCATTACCAAAAGAGGGATTTAATAAAATTGTCGGAAGTATTATTGTAAAATAATATTTATGGAAAAATTAGTATTTTTAAGATGTACTATCGTGAACCTGAGAGGGGGGGAGGCAATGTTAACTACACTGGCGGAAAAAAAAATCCCAACACCACGAAGGACTTGTGTTAGATGAATGAAATTTGGACAGTATATTCAGCTTTGGTATTTATTCAATTGATTCAAGTTTCAAGGTTACAACTTATAGGGGGCGCCACCCTGTACATGCAAATGAGACATTCCAATGACAGATATAAAGGAGATCAGACACGCGTCTATGTCACTTCAGACACTTGTGGACGTGTGTGATAGAGTACGTAAAACATGCCTCGAAGGCGACTGCGACATGAATATGGGCAGCTAACCCAATTCGAACGAGGACATGTAGTGGGCCTTCGAGAGGGTGGACTTTCGTTCCGTGCTATTGCAGAACGCATGGGTCGAGACGTTGCCACTGTGTACAACTGTTGGCAGCAATGGTCCAGGGAAGGCAGGGTTACAAGGATCTGGACGACCCCCGGCCACTGGAGACAGGGTTGACCGGCGCATCTGTAGGATGGCTGTGGCAAATCGGACAGCATCTGCAGCGGACATTCGGGCTGCTGTGGCACCCAACGTCACTCCAAGCATAATTCGGAACCGTCTCCTGACCAGGAACCTCCACTCCAGGCGCCCTGTGGCATGTTTGCCTTTTACCCCTCAACACCGTGCAGCACGTGTTCAGTGGTGTCAAGCCAGAGCGACTTGGAGGGCAGAATGGAGATCTGTGGTCTTCACGGATGAAAACCGTTTTTGTCTGGGTCAGAGTGATGGTCGCACAAGGGTCAGGAGGAGGAGTGGGGAAGTCCTGTTACCGAGCTGTATCCGTCGTCGGCATACTGGCCTCACCCCTGGCGTTATGGTATGGGGAGGGATTTTCTACGACAGTAGGACCCCTGGTGGTTATCCCAGTCACCATGACGGCAAATGTTTACATTCGGATGGTTGTTGAACCCACTGTGCTGCCATTCATGGCTGGTATGCCAGGGGGGCTTTTCCAACAGGATAACGCTCGATCCCACACTGCCGCTGCAACCCAACGTGCCCTTCAGGGTGTCCACATCCTACCATGGCCAACACGATCACCAGATCTGTCGCCCATCGAGAACGTCTGGGACATGGTCGGACGCCGCGTCAGGGCTCTTCCACAACCAGCAACAACTGTCGCTGATCTGACCATCCAGGTACAACAGGCATGGAATGCCATACCACAAAATGACATTTGGCATCTCACGACCGTATGAATGCACGTGTGCAGGCCTGCATAGACCAGCGCGGCGACTACAGCGGGTACTAAAGTCCGTGCTTTTCACCATGTACAGGGTGACGCTGGTGGCGCCCCCTATAAGTTGTAACCTTGAAACTTGAATCAATTGAATAAATACCATAGCTGAATATACTGTCCAAATTTCATTCATCTAGCACAAGTCCTTCGAGGTGCTGGGATTTTTTTTTCCGCCAGTGTATAACTTCTTCACTCTCATGTTCAATAATGTATTTGCTTTTACATGTTCAACAATGAAATGATACAGCTTTGTTGTGTTGCTAAGTACTTTTCTGTTTTAAGATGGTTTTTTTATGAGTGTTTTTGTGTCAGTCTCAGTTAATAATTTTCATGTATTTTACCTTCTCATTTGATGACTTTCTTCTAATAAAGATATGTGAGTTTTTTTTAATAAACACTGATGCATTATGCAATATTTATTAGAAGCCTAACGTGGTTTTATGCCTAACAAATATATCGCTGGAATGTCTGATCAGCGTTCCACAGGTCGAACAGCATGGATACAAACTCGAAGAGTCTGAGCGGCATTGTGATGACCGTTTTCTTTGTGTGATCTGGGAAGATAGGTATTTGGCGGTATGGCCGCACCAGATCAATGGTAGAAAAGAATTTTTTGTCAAAAAGTGTCTGCGTACAATCCTGTATGTGGGGAAGAGAGTACCGGTCCGGGGTCGTGAGAACATTCAGACGACGGTAGTTGCCGCAGGGGCGCCAGCTACCATTTGGTTTCCTGACCATGTGAAGGGGGCAGCCCAAGGTCTGATGATTCCTTCAGCTAACATGAACTCGAGTTCTTGTTTTGCCGCTTTTAACATGTCAAGAGATAACCGTGTGGGCTTGGAAAAAACGGGGAGGGGACATGATTTTAATGTGGTATACACCAGTGGCTCTCAGTCAGTTTTAGCAAGAATGGAAGGGTTCATAACCTAGGGGAAATCGGCCAATATGTTATGATAGGGAGAAGTGCCCGAGAGGAGTGAGATTCTGCTTAGGGTAACAGGGTACCTGAGCACGGTCCCTGTGGCCTTTTGCTGGGTGATGCCGTCAACCAGGCAATTGTTTCTGACGTCGACTAAGAGGTTGTAATGTGTCAGGAAATTGACACCGATGATAGGTTGAGTGACGTCAGCGATGATAAATTTCCACGGGAGATTTCGACATAGGTTTAGGAAGACAGTTACCCGCTCTATGCTGTAAGTTTTTATTTGAGAGTTGTTCGCGGCATAGAGGGTCAGCTCCGATGGTTGTCGCTTTTGTGGGAAACGGTTCTTTTGGCAGGAAGGAGACGTCTGCACCAGTGTCGACGAGAAAGGTTAACTTTGAAATTCTATCGCCCAGAAAAACGCGATCAACGTGATGGTCGCTGCTTGTGGCCATAAGTGGCCGCCCGTTCAGTTTCCCAGAGTGTTTTCATGGGAAAACGAGGAAGGAGACGTGCATTTCCGCGCCTGCTCACTGAACTTGGTGTGGAATAAATACATACCTTGTTTTGTCAGGGAGGGCCAACCAGAGCATGTGCAGGGCAGGTTTGTCTCGTGCATAGGGTCAACACCACCTCTACTCAAAGCCTAAGCGCGAAAATTTATTACATTGTTACATCATCATACCTTGTCATAATTTAGGGCTTATTATTGGTAGAAATGCAATTAAAGGTGACTACCTATGACATTTTAACAATGTATGACGTTTCCGCGCTCAGGCTTTCTCTTTAGGTGGTGTTGATAGGGTGCTTGTTGCTTTCAATTTGAACGCGCAGCTCCCAAGTCGGCTACCTCATGGAGTTGCACCAAGGACGGAGAAACCACTTCGGCGATTTTGTCCTCAATATCTGCCAACTTGGTTAGATCTTCGCTGGAAGCGGCGAGGATGGCCTGGGTGCTTTGGGGAATCGCACAGTCCACAGAGACTTAAGTATGTCATCACTGACATGTTTGCTGGCGAGATGTCACATCCTCGCAAGCAGGTGTGACGGAAGTTGGTTGCTAAGTTCAATTTCCTGCGGAAGCGTTTTTAGCTTAGAGGATTAGCCTACTTTTAAGTGTGATATAGGCACCACGTTTAGAATGTCGGGCGCAATGGTGGCTACCACATGGTGGAATCGGGTGGCATCCACAGTCATGCCTGCTATAGCGAATTGTGACTCCACCCGAGTGAACCACAACTGGGTGTTATTCTTCCAGAAGGGCAGTGGTTTGATTGCTACACATGCTATCTGCCGGGTGGATGCTTCAGCGTTGTTGCCAGCCATAGTGCTTTAGGGTGGAGAACAAAGGATTAGGGCTAGTATGCCACGTATTGGCTTTTTTTTGCATTGGGGCACCAATACAGACAGACTTGTTGCTTTGCCACGTGCCGCTTATCTGCGGAATGTAAATTCAGCACGTGACGCAGCTTTGTGATAGGGCTCAGAGGCAATGAAATGGTTGCACGCACGTACCTTTTTTTTCTTCTTTTTTTGCTGCTCCGTGGTCCCTAATGGCTTCCGTACCCAATGCTGTGTCCTTTGGATGCTGTGGGTCGGGGTCTGCGCTCCATTGGTGGTTAGCCTACTGCCGATCGGTTGACACTGCTGCTTATTGCTGCTGCTGTCCTTGTTCTCTGCTGGCTCCGCTCCACCTGGTTCCTTTCTTTCGGGGAATATCATTGTTGCTGTTGCATCCACGTGGTTCTGTCGAAGAATCACGTCCGGGTCACCACTGTAGCGACTGTGGTGTTCGTGATTGAATATCCGACTCCATTTGTTTGGTTTTGTGAAGGTCATTTAATTCATGGAAAATATTTACAATATGCACAGTTACACTACTACATAATGATATATGATAATAAAGTTCATTCTGTTGAAACGTCTGTCGAGAAAATCTCGATCTGGTGGTTTCGTCTGGTGTGTCTCGATCCCGTTTAAGCTCAATCTACTGTGTAGCTCCAAGTGTTGTCGTCGTCCTTCCCAGAGTACTACTCACTAGAGCACTATAATAGAGTCTATTACAGTGCTCTACTACTCACGTATCTCGAGTGACCTCTGGTGACAGTGGGTTTATTTGTGGGTTTGTTTGTTTTTTATACAAATCTACAGTTTTATTCCAATCTTGATGAAATTTTTCATACTTGACCTTCAAAGCATGAGGAAGGTCACTGTCTACCTCAGATTTCGGAAAAATAAAAAATATCGATAAAAAATCGATATTCATGGTTATAGCAAGGCATATTAATGAGAAATATCTCATTACCAACAATGCAAGGCAAAGTTTGTACAACAATAGGTATCAACAATGGCATCAGCACGCAATTCACAAACACACCGCATGGACCAACAATATATATCTCATGACCAACACTGCAAGGAAAAGTTTGTGCAACAATAGGCCCATTGTGTTCGCATCAACAATGGTATCAACGCGCAATTCACCAATAACAATGAGCACAAAATGATGTGCAATGTTAAAGCAATATTTCCAAGAATTATAACAATGAACATAAAATGATGATGCAATATGGATAAGTTTCAATTTGTAACAATGCATAGAATTCCTGGTATTCAGGCTTTTCTTAGAAAAGAGTTCTTAGTACTTAATAATTTCTTGAAAATCTTTAAAAATAATCAGTAACTGGAGATAATGGAGAGTTAGCAGACTATTGAGAGAGAGTGGAAAGACGACAGAGGAAGCACTCCTTTAGCTCCGTGCTGTATTGAGCAAATGGGAAGCAAGTAAATAGAAGAATCGGCGACCACTAGACTACACAAAGTGGTGAATGGCCAAGTTTTCTTCAAGACATCGAGAGAAGAAAGGGAATTGCAACAACATCAAGTGTACATCTGAAGTAAGATTACCTGAGTAAGAAATTATTTAGACTAGCAGTGGCATCCTTGGAGAGGTCCAACCATTGTGAGCCTTTAAAAAATTTTCTTCGAATTTTCATTAAGAATTTTTACTGTATTAATTCTAAGCGTTTTCATGTGTTTATTTTTAACATATTGCAAAATTTAATTTAATTTTTTGAGATTGTTCTGTTTACCTACAAGTATAATTATCCCGGGCAATGCCGGGTACCTTTGCTAGTGCGGAATAAAGATGGGCAGCTTGAGAGCATGGTCAATAAGGAAGCAGAGAAAGGCATGTTTATGGGTAGTAGGGGGTGATGAAGTATAATGGATTAAGTAAGAGGATGTGGTGGGTTTACGATATACAGAGAAAGAGAAACGGTGGGTGAGGGGGTCATTAGTGATGAGAACATCGAGGAAAGGGATAGATTTGTTAACTTCGGATTCAAAAGTGAACAGGAATTTGGGGAGAGAAAAAGTTAAAAGATGTTAGAGATAGCAGCAGGCGAGGTGGAGTGGGAATCAAAGGAATTAGGATATCATCAACATAGCAAAAGTAAGAAATTATAGTGGAGTTAGAGAGGAGGGGAAATCAAAGGTGGTTCAAGGTGTTGTAGGAAGATCTCGGTAAGGAAGCTGCTTAGGGGGAATCCCATTCCTAGGCCAGAAGGTTTGGAGTAGAAGGAATTATTGAAAGAGAAATAAATTTGGGTAAAAATAATGGAAAGAATAGCGAGGACGTCAATGGATCAGGTGTGGAGAAGGAGGAAGGCAGGAAGCGTTCAAGGATGAAAAGTGTGTCAGGGATAGGGAAATTAGTGACACTAATTTAGTGTATAAATTAGTGATGTCAAGTGACATAAGGGAATGAAAATCATTTGTGTAGAAAGAAGAAAGTTTATCTGTGAGGGCAAGAGAGTTCTGAACATTGCTGGTATTAGGTAAGAGATTAAGGTTGAAGAGGAAAGACGAGAGAGATAGTAACAACATGAGCAGGGGAGGGGAGTATTTAACAACTGGGCTTATGGAGATATTAGGCTTGGATTTAATGAGGGCATTAAGGGCAGATGGATGGGACTTGGGAGGAATAAGGTGGCGAAGATGCTTAAAATAGGGGAACTTGTTAATAACAGATAATGTTCTATGATGTTTAGGGATGGGATCGGAAGGCAAGAGGATAAAATTGTTGAGAGAGAGGAAATTGCAAACCTTCGAGATAATAGACAGATCGATATGGACAAGTTCCCTTTGCCAGCTATGACAATCAGGGCTTCGGCATCAGATAGCTTCTCTTTCATGGATAAGGCAGTGGTAGAATCGGTGATACCTTTTTCCTTCCGTTCTTCCACCCGATGTTTTCATACCTTAAACCCTCCCACCCATACTATCAAGAATGGAGATAATGGATTAAGTAAGAGGATGTGGTGGGTTTACGATATACAGAGAAAGAGAAACGGTGGATTAAGTTTTACATTGTTTTGTCGTCCCGCCACCTGGCCATCCGTTTTAAAGAAAGATGACAAATTCCATTATGCTACCACCTCGCCATTACTGGACATTCCCCCCAAGAAACATGAAGAACTGATGTCCATTCTCCACTTTTGTAATAACCCATTCAAGACTGCAATTCTGGAATACATAAAAATATTTAAAGTCAATAACTCCTCTCCAGGCCGCCTCCTTAACTGTCAAACATATTTCGAGATTTTTTCTATTCTTAATTCTGTCTCACTTTTACTGTAATACATTTTTTTCTTAATTTGTATTTTCATTTATTTGACTTTATATATCAACTGTTCTTGATTCAATTATGTCTTTTTACATTTATAAGTTTTATTATTCTATATTAGTTTACTAGAAGAGGTACCCGGCGTTGCCCGGGATAATTACACTTGCACAAACGTTTCCTTTCATTGTTAGTCATGAGATATTGATTATTGATCCCTGCCTTGTGTTGGTGCATTGCGTGTTGATACCATTGTTGATACCTATTGTTGCACAAACTTTGCCTTGCATTGTTGGTCATGAGATATTTCTCATTAATATGCCCTGCCATAACCATGAATATCGATTTTTTATCGATAATTATTATTTTTCCAAAATCTGAGGTAGACAGTGACCTTCCTCATGCTTTGAAGGTCATGTATGCGAAATTTCATCAAGATCGGA
>JAHWFO010014339.1:0-27231 GCA_023313115.1 Rhysida immarginata
TTTTCATTCTTTTTGTTTTATTTCTTGTTTAACGCCTTTTTTAGTTGTGGTTAAAGAGTGTTGTGCTTTTAATCTGTTCATAATCTGTATAATTGCAAAATGTAACGAATTAATGCAAAGTTTAACGTTAAAGGTAAAATAAACTTATAATAAATAAGGTAATTAAACATTTACAGTCAAATTTTAATAAATCGGCAAAGG
The DNA here is from genome assembly GCA_023313115.1 of Rhysida immarginata. Classification (NCBI taxonomy): domain Eukaryota; kingdom Metazoa; phylum Arthropoda; class Chilopoda; order Scolopendromorpha; family Scolopendridae; genus Rhysida; species Rhysida immarginata. Next base: position 202 of record JAHWFO010014339.1, read on the forward strand.
ATGAGCGAATAGCATGCACGTCGAATGTGGTTTGCGAATTAATTAGGAGGTTAGGCTTCTCGCGTTTGGCTTTGAATATTTTCATTGCTTCAAGGGTAGATTTCTTGCTGGGTCCTTGGAAATATGGATCATTGACATGGAATCTTCTCGTTGCTCTAGGCGATGTCCTTTCTCTATGTGGGCAACCTATTATGATTTCTTGTATTTCTTAACGAATGAGGATTCCTGTTCTTTATATCTCGTGGAAAAAGTTTCGAAAAGTTAAAACAGTCGCATTGCCTGCAGTCTATAGGGTACACTCCCGCTTGGGCATAAATGTTAACAAATGCCAAATTACAGCATGTTTATTGCATTGCACAGGATTATTATTTTTGACTCATTAAAATTTTCTCACACTAATCATCGAAGGCAGCAAAATGCATATACATCATTCTTGTTAACGTTCACTTGATTAACGCTGAATTCATTTTTGTAACTTCGTTCCAAAAAACGTTTACCTTTTTTGATTAACGCTCATTAAGATCTGAACATATAGTGTCCTATGCCATCTGGATCTGATCTACGAGTCCATTCGAAATCAGTTGCACACCAGTCTAGCGGATTTCCCGGTTTTATACAAAAATTATGCATAAAACCGTTCAAAAATTTGCTAAAATCTTATTAATACAATTGAATTTCAGCGGGTTCTTTCAACACCACCTAGAGAGAAAGCCTGTGGACAGAAACGTCATACACTGTTACATTATCATAAAAAGTCATGTTTAATCGTAATTCTACCAAAATTAAGCCGTAAATTATGACTTTGTATGACATTTCGGTACATAGGCTTTCTATATAGGTAGTGTTGGTTATTTTAGCGGGAAAAAGTTTTTCTGAGTTGGCAGCACTTACGCCATGGAAGAAGTAGAATTCTGCTTCTTCCATGCTTGCGCAGTGTAATAAGTTTAGTTTTCGCTACTGTCGTCATGGTTTAAACAACAACACCTAAAGAGACGGTGTAACGTTCCTGAGGGAATTTGTGGAGGGTGATAAATAAGGCAGCAAAGTATTGCAAATGAAAGTTCAAAATTTTAATTGTCTATTGGTCAATTAAATGTCTTTACAAATGATAAATAAAAACCCCTCCTTCAGGGTGGCTTTTAAATGTATGACAAATTAATTTATACAAATAAATTAAAGTATTTGAATATCAGAGTTAAAAACCTAATACGTGTAACAAGCTTCTTAAAGTTTTGCAGAATCCAAACGCTGACTAAGATGTCCCTTAGATTCCATGAATCAATTAGTCTCGATATCTAACAGCAACGGCGAACCCGTCGCCTAATCCTTTTGGTGGGAGGATTACCGGAACCCGAATGGATGAGTAGTCGACGGGGAAAAGTGTAGCTGCCCGTGTACCTGATGGAACCAATAAAATAAGCAAATATTAGTACACGCAATATCCCAAGGAAAATATTAAATCTAACGCCTGCAATTACGCGACTTAATTTCAACGACACAATTTGCTTACTGTTGCAATGAACTGCAAGAGCCTCGCAACGCGCTATGCACTGCTCACCGGTGATAGGCGCGCTTACGCTGCTACTACCCTGTGAAGCCAAGCCTTCTGAAAAGGCCTCCAAAGCCTGCACCAAATGCTTGTCTGGAACGCCTTCCTGGGCCAACGTTATCTCTGCTGAATTCGTCAACTCGTCTGACCAGGGCTCCTCTCCAGCAAACCTTCGTCATCAATGCTCATGAGGGAGTTTTCTTCAGCCAATGAAAAGGGCTCCTGCCCGTCTGCCAATGCCTCCGAATGCTTTTCCGAATTAATGCAATCTTCGGACTCCGAAACTTGGCATTTGAAACTAACGCCGTATTATCTTCAATGAAATTAGAATTATCGCGGACAATTTCTCGGGCCCTCAGCTGACCTTCCCCTTGTGGTTCCCGGGAGGTAAACGCTTCTCGTTTCCCGCGGAACACGCGGCAGCGAGGTTTACTCGCGGCTTCTCTATAATGATAAGTATGATAAAGCATAAAGCCTAACCTGCTGCTCCCGCGCCTGCTTAGAAGCACCTCTTGGCTCCGGGTCCCTAAGAATACTAAGAACACGACCGCTCCAATTTTTCTCCCTTCCTCATTCGATTTAAAACTGGCTCTCCTTCTTTCTCCTTCTCTTTCTTCCTAATTCTCTTCCTCCGTCTTTCGCGCGCTTCTATTGGTTCCTTGCCCGTCTTTCCTTTAACGACTGCTACTGCGCCAATCTCCTGCCTTCTCTTTCTGCCTCCTTTACACATTTCTTTCAAGACGCATGGCGCTCTCCCATCCGGGCTTCTATTATCTCTTATCGTCTGCTTACTTTTTCTATCCCTCGTTTGTTTGTTCTCTCCTTCAGAACTGGTGTTTGGATGTAATTAACACTATCCTCCTCCAAATTTTGTGACAGACAGCCTGCGAACGGAAGTATGTTAAATCGTCATACACTCACAGCAATTTGCAGATCGTAGGACTTATTTTATTAGGTTATAGACTCGATTTTAAGAATACAGTACTTCGTAGATAAGTTGTACGAGCCATCTTCAAGTGTTTACGAATCCCCGACTCATCTAACAAACACAGCTTAACGAGCCAAATCATAGGAAATGGGAATCATTTCCGGTAGAGATACAAAATCAAGTTACGAAAATATGGCGGATAGCGCCGTTTGTGTTAGTAAGAAAATTAATACAAAATACAAAATTATTAGAACTAATACTACTCTTTAATATGATTGTGGATGGGACACATTAACTGAAGACTATCTATCAGTAGAGATACTCTCTTCAACTCTGAGTGCGAGAACAGTCTCCCTCAGAAACCCAATATTGAATAAGCATTCTCCAACGTTGTTCGCCTTGCTCCTTCAAATTTTATTAGTTCAAGAAAAATTGAACGAAAACAGGAATCTAAATAAGTTACACTTTCTCATTTTTTTCTAAAGTAAATTATACTTATTTAATAGCATCAACTTATTTGCTAATACGTTTTCTTATTCATTATTGTTACTATTATTTTTTATTTACTCGTTTTGATCTGAAATGCATTTCCACTGAACAGCTTTCATTATTATCGACATCTAACAACATGGCTAGTTTCTCGCTGCAAAAATGAATCAAAACACCGTACGGAGGTCGAATTATAAAAAGTGAGAATGGTGGCTGATTTATTTTCAGCACGGAGGACGAATAAGATATTAACTAAAATAAAATGTCACTATTTCCCTTTCCATTATTGTAGGGTAGTATAAACCATTGATATAAAACTCATCCTTTTTTTCTGTATTTCTGATTGGCAAGGATACAAATACGGAGGGTTGATTCAGATAAAATGAAACGACTTTAAACGCCGAGTATGACCTTGACGGAATGTGATTTGCATGACTCGTCCACTATTCATGGGGATTAGCTTTGTATACGCTTGTTGCTGTTATTTGGGACATTTCGTGCTGAAACATGGCTTCCAAAATCACAGCTTTTTGGGAAGGGTATATGTTTGGCCTTTCCGACGCTAACTTCAGTCTTTCGTGCATTGTAGAATTATGCAAACGAAATGGTATTGTGGTATCCAAAGCTACTGTGAGTCGAATAATCAAAAAGAACAAATTGCGACCATCTAATGAACGTGGACGAGCAGAGAAGCAGACCGGAAACAAGCCCCAGCCAACACGCCCAGCTCAGGTGGTGCGAGAAATCCGGTCTGAAGTACTGAAAGAAAATCCCCCCACACAGAAATCTAGCCCAAAGGAAAGGTGTTTCACAGGCAACAGTCTCCAGAATAATTCATGAAAATCTTGGGCTGGAGCGACGTCATAAAGCGCGCGGTCACAGACTGTCGGCCAGGCACGTGCAGGAACGATTCACCAACGCCAGAAAACTGTATGAAAACCATCTTGCAGGTGACCGATGGAAGTGGGTTGTCTCCTTGGATGAAGCTTGGGTGTACCTCGATGACACCAACAAACCGAGGGCAATTTACTATCGCGAAAGAGGGGGCAAGGTCAGGTCCGATTTTGTCCGAAGGTGCAAGGAAACGTTTTCAAAGGGCTTCTTGGTGGTTGCCGGCTATTGCTCACGTGGACTGCTCACGATTCGTCGAGTTCCTGGAAACTGTAAAATTAGTGCAGCTTACTTCCAGAGTAATGTAATGGACCACATAGATCGGCAGGATATCCCACGTCTGTACCCTGGTGAGCAATCAAAAGTTTGGATCCACATGGACAAGGCATCAAGCCATACTGCCAAGTCATCTGTGGCTTACTACAGGAAGATGGAACAGGAGACGGGCATACGAGTTATTCCCTTCACTCATGTGCCTGTAAAATCTCCTGACGCATCACCGATGGATTTCTGTGGTTTTGGTCTCCTGAAACGATGGCTCGGAAGTCGCCGACAAAGAACCGTTGATGGGCTATGGAAAGTGTGTCAGCAGGTGTGGAACGAACTTCCCATGGAGTTCCTCAAACTCAGTCTACTTCAGTGGAAATTACGGTGCCGGGCGATAGTCCAACAACGTGGTTCTCACATCGAACACAACCGATGGTGGCGCCATGATATTACACCATCGTAACAGAACTGCAAAGTCGTCTCATTTTATCTGAATCAACCCTCCATAGGAGCCTTCCTCTTCAGCAGTGCGGGAAAGTTTCCATTTAGCCTACCCAAAAGGAATGTAAAAAGAATGTTGCAGATTTATAATGAAAACGATGTAACGATTGCAACAAAAATATTCTCTTGATTTTTGTGCAAATCATTTCTGTTAAGTGATGGTGAATTTATAACATTGTACATTATAAGTTGAATGTATTGTTGAATCATTAAATGACTTTATAAAAAAAATTGATGTTTAAAAATTTAAAAAAGATGGCGTTTCTCTTCCTATCGTTATCTACCCTTCAAGAGCTGTCGACTGTATGAACATGGCGATCGTTATTTTAGAATTTAGCAACAGATTTATCATTAAAATCCTTACATCATTAGCCTTTCGAAGCGATTCAATCGGAGCTGCGGAGATACATCCGACAATCCTTTGGCCAGGTAGGCATTCATACATCACCGTCGCCATTTAATCATCATCGCCCGTTGCTGCCAAGTCATCAACGTAAGAACTAAAACGAAAAAAAAAACACAAATCGTGCACATCATACTACACAATAATCGAAAATCAAACTCTTTGACGGAGTTATACTCATCTGGTAATGGCAGTTTGCACTAGGGATGTCAAGATCCGGATATCCGGATCTTTTTTTCGGACCTAGGTCAGAGATCCTAGATACAGATCTTGGATCCGAGATCCGAAATTCGGATCCTGTATCAGGAATTGTGTATATGCAAATTTTTTTTATATATAACCACATTATAACGTATCTCAAAGTCAAAAGACCCTAAACTCCCTAATTCCCTTGTGACTGAGCAGTGGATCGCTTTAATGTAATCAACACTCAAATTCATCATAAAATAAAATCAGCTTTAATTTAACAAATCTTTAGTTTTCGTTTTAGTTAGAATTGTACCATATCCCCTCAATCTATATGGACTCGACTATTGCGATTGTGATAGCCTGAGTCCTCTTAAGTCCTAATTAGTCCTAATACGCATCCAGTTAAAGGATCCGAGATCCGAAATCCTGATCCGATGTCCGACATTCGAAATCCGGATCTGAGATCCGGATACGAGACCTGGATCCAGATATTTCTAGATCCGAATCCGGATATTTTCAGATCCGGATCAGAAATCCGGATCCAACGGACATCACTAATTTGCACCAAAGTCAATCGTTCGCATTCGTCAACAAAATCAGCAGAGTCGAACTTTCGGTCTGGCGGTTTTTACAAAACCATTTTGCTTTAATTAGTTATCAAATCCCAGACCCTAAAGCAACGTTAGACGCGTTGATTTTGCCACTCTTCAGAAGGGTTTCCTTCAGACATCTTTAGTTTCCGTCATATTTTTTTTACGATTCATGATCTCCGACATTAAAAACATGTCCGTCGGCCATCAAAACTCATTCGAAGCCTTCACCAAAAAAATCTTTTTTTTTCTATATCTCTTTAATAACATCATCACTGCGATCTTTTACCCGAGCTTCTACGTTTTTGTCCTCGGTCGCCCATTATTGTCATCGCCAATTCCCAGGGTGCGTTCACTTATTCGCTCGGAGTCATGGCTCAGTGTCAACCACGGTCTATAGATATTCATGGTCATCGAGCTCCATTGTTAAAATGAAGCTAAAGTTTCTAGCTCCCAATAGGGCGAGAACTCTATTGAAAAGTGGCGCTGCATGTACAATCGGCCCAAAAACGCCTGCAGCGCCGCCCTATCGACAGACAGAACTTTACTTTCATTTTCAGTTTCAATGAAAAACCTCTATCGCAGGTTACGGTCGGCTTTGGTGCGATCTATGCGGCACCTGGCGCGATCTGTATTCCTTAGCTTCTCGAAAAAATGGAAAATGGCCGAAGCTCGATGACCATGAATATCTATAGACCGGGTAGTCAACTTAACGACGTAACAATCGAAGACTTTGATCGTTATAATCATTTGTGTGCAGTATCAACACTTCCTTGAAAGAAAGCCTCACAACTGAAAAGTCATGCATTGTTACATCATCATAAGTCGACCAAATTTAGGGCTTATGATTGGTAGAAATATGTTCAACAATGGTCGAATTATGATGATGTAACAATAAATGACGTTTCAGTTGTGAGGCTTTCTTTCTAGGAGGTGTTGGCAGTATTGCCAGTTTAGCCTTTTTTTCATGCGCTTGTCTTTTGTTGGACATTTTTAATAAAAATCAAACAATGCACAGCAACCATCTATCATTCATTTACAAGTCTTCAATTCTGTTCAAAAACTCTCATCATTATTCATTGGTGAACTTGTTATTATTTATTCTTATTATTTGTTTTTTATCCTCTCCGTGTATAAACGAGTATAGAATCATCCATTAATAAATAAACATATTATACTACTTCGTAAATTAATGTATAATGCACAAAATAATGAAAATGAGCTTTTAAATTGGACACATCCCTGCTAAATTGGCAACACTGCTTGTGAACGATTCAAGATATTTCTCCCCCTCTTCGCAACCTCCGGAGGCATCAGAAAAGCATGAGCAGTGCCCATGGCACTTTTGGTTATGGGGAACATTTAACATTATGTTATTTTTTATTAACAGGAATAAAAACAAAGTTCTGTTAATATTAATAATTGTAATATTAATTTATTATCACAGAGGCTAGGGTGACCTCATGCGTACAGATGGAACTGAGATTGAGCATATAAAAATTAATAAACCATTAATGAATGATATAATCAAGTACCGAAAGGCTAAATGAATACTGCTATATAAGCCATTGAAGAACTGCGTCGTTTATATATTCCACCCGAAAAACTTCTAATTTGTAGTTTGTGTATATTTGAAATGACGAAACTGGTCGTAACGGAGGCGTGTGCAATCAATACCGCCTAGAGAGACAGCATGCTCAAGGAAAAATCATACATTGTTGCCTCCTCTACGGTAGGGACAATTTCGGGCTTAATATTGGCAGAAATATGATTTACATTACCCCAGCCCCGTGCATCAAATTAGCGCCAACAATGAGTGAAATATTAAATTGTATTCGTTCGTGAATCGTCATTATGAAATGATAGCTATGCAATTTACCTATTCTTTCCTTTTCCTATCCGTTTTCCTATCCGTTCATTCGTTTCTTACATTATGAATTCGTCGACAAAACGCACAACTCGCTTCTATTGTTTGCAAATAGATGCGACGTTTATATTATTCTGTTCCGCACTTTTCTTCCTTGTACTTGTGAATAAATTGTCAATAAATTTCAACCAGCTTATAATTATGACTAAATTTCTTTTTATAACTTTCGAAAGTATTCCTAAGTCATTTTTCATTGTTTGGAATCGAACGACCGCAAGCTAATGAAGCAGACGCGAGCTAACGAACGCGCGCAAGCTAAGGATGTGTGCGCGTGCTACAACAATCCCTTTGTAACGGGCTAGCTTAAACAATGCTCGAAGAGTCGACATATAATATTTTATTTATTTATTTATTTATGTATTTATTTATTGACGGGAAACCCTATTTAAAAAAATATTAAATATAATCATAAATACAAAACAAAAACAAAGAAAGAGGAAAAGATAATGACATAAATAAAGCAATAAAGTCATTAACGAAATAAATTAACAAAAATGACTTTACCGCCAAAGCAGATAAAGGGAGAACATTTTCGTATTATAGCATCATACATAGATATATATAGATTAACCAACATTTTAACACACTTTAGAGAAAATATATAAACATGAAAATTTTAAATTACTATTTAAGTAAACAAATGTATAGACAGAATTTAAAAGAATTAACTTGAAGAACTGAAAGATTAAACGAAGAGTGAACTTATTCTTTATATATTTGAACAAATAAAAGTTCTATAATTTATAAGACATTCCCACATAATGTTAAACGAAGTAAGCCTTAATTGCTGAAGCGTTATGTGTAACCATCTATCATCTTTTCATATTCAATTACTAAAGTGTTTCTACGTAATAATCTACTATTGAAGCAAGCGATTAACTACTACTATTTAGCATTATGTCTCACAGTATTTAGTTTTATATACCATTAAGCCAAAGGCAATATATATACCACCATTCAAACATGTACTACTAAACAATTCCGATTACCATTAATTACTCGTTATATTCACTCATGACACTTTGTTACGAGTTGTTTGATATATTAATTGCCATATCTTTGCATTGAAAATTCCAGCGTTAGCATTGAAAGTTCCAACGGTACTATATGGTATCAATTGGTACCATTAGAGCACGTGCTACTTAACCATTTCCCACTATCATTATTTAGTCGTTATATTAACTCAAGAAAAGTCGTTACGAATTGTTGGATATATTACATGCCATATTTTAGCATAGAAAACTCCAACGGTAACATATGGTATCATATGTTACCATTAGGGCACGTGCTACTTACCCATTTCCCATAATCATTATTTACTTGTGGTATTCACTCATGGCACGTTGTTACGAGTTGTTTGATATATTACATGCCATATCTTAGCATTGAAAGTTCCAACAGTACGATATGGTATCATTTAGTACCATTAAGTCACGTGCTATGCAACCAGTTCCCACTATCATTATTTACTCGGTATATTCATTCATGACACGACGTTATGAGTTGTTTGATATATTACATGCCGTATTTTAACATTGAAAGTTCCAACAATACCATATGGTAACATTTGGACTATTAGGCACATGCTACTAAACCAATTCCCACTATCATTATTTACGCGTTATATTCACTCATGGCACGATGTTACGAGTTATTTGATATATTACATGCCATATTTTAGCATTGAAAGTTCCAATGGTACCATTTTGTACCATATAGTACGATTAGGGCACGTGCTATTTAACCATTTCCCATTATCATTATTTACTCGTTATATTCACTCATGGCACGTTGTTACGAGTTATTTGATATATTACATGCCGTATTTTAGCATTGAAAGTTCCTTCGGTACCATATGGTACTATTAGGCACGTGCTAGAAAACCAATTACTACTATCATTATTTACGCGTTATATTCATTTATATTCAAGTACGTACCTATTCCGGCTATCTCAGGTTCGTACTTATTCGTGCTCCGTCCCATATTAATGGATTGGTGAAAACAGAGTGTGAAAAAGTTAATTCGTTTTCAAGTTATCGTAATAAATAAATAATAAGTTCCCTACGAATAATAAAATTCTTTTGATTTAGAGTCCGTTCTGCCCTTTCAATAATCGTCAATCTCGTGCATCCTGCGCGCACACCATTTCATTAACGTTTAGAGCACGCGCTGAGCCGAACCTATATGCTTATTACGCGTTTTCTCCAATGCAATTGTACCGATTTCACACTAAATTTATCAATCGGCTAAACACTATTTAATAACGTTATATTCGTTCATAGCTCGTCGTTACGAGTGGTTTGATATGTTAAGCGTGGTTCCCACTGGCAGAAAACAAGAGAGCAGAAACCAGGGCGTATTTTTTCTGCCTTGTTGCTTTCTGCTCTTGGAGGTGTCCCACATGGCAGAAACTCAAAAGGATGAGACAGCAGAAATTCGCTACCCAAGTGCCATCTCTTGTTGTAATTTGCATTTTTGCATCACATTTAATGCACTGCAGCTCGTTCATTCCTCTTACGTTCGATTTTTAAAATAAAATGGAAGACCTCTGTTCAGATGCAATGGTTGCGCTCAATTATTTAGCTGTGGCTGCTGCTTATGTATAAAAACAAAGTAATAAGAAGAAGAGGCGTTTCTGGGTACGACCCATATTTCAGAGGAGAGATTCTCGTGGTGTGCAGGTAAACCTGCTTCAAGAATTGCGGACAAACGAACAGGAATTTTACTTTCAGTGAGTTTGTTTTAGACTATTATTAATCAAATACTTAGCAAATTTATAACTGGAGACAACCTTTACTTCTAAATAGATTCATGAGGATGAGTCCACAACTTTTTGATCAAATTCTGGTCGTTGTTGGACCATCCATTCAAAAATCGAACACCCCATGGCGGAATGCATTGATACCAGCTGAGCGACTTGCAGTGACTTTAAGGTACAGTTACTATGGGTGACATTGGCCTTCAGTGTAACTTTGGTCCACTGTCTATAGAAATGTTGGATTTTCCTCTCTTTTTTTAAAGTGTATATTCCTTGTTGTTTATATTCAAAATAAAGTTTAATTGTTGTGCTGTCCTCCATCTATATGACAAACAGATAACCATGAGTTTCAGAAAGAGGCCATTTTCCAAAGTATTCATGTGCTTTTAATCATAGCCTATAACAATAAAGGAAAGCCTGCCCATTAGTGCTCCAAATGGTGATCCAAAATGTAATAGTGTGTAGAGTTAACTTCCAGCACCGCCTCTAATTAAAAAAAACAACGTACGATTTGCTTCTTTGAAATTAAAAATTACAACGATAAAACTGAACAATAAAATTAGAATGGTCTTTTCAACTTTACTGAAAACGCTTCACAATGTTGCACGGGGATCCGTCGATCTCCTTTGATAGTCTTGCTTTAGTTCATTCTCCTATTACTATTATGGTCATTTAAATCCCTAGGTTTTGTAATTTAAGCTTGTGAGTCAACATGTCCCCCAGATAAATGTATAAAGAAGTGAGGTCGGGTAGGCAAGGCGCCCAAACTTTTGGAAATATCCTATGCAACAGTGTTCTCAACCTTTTTCTCTCTGCCGAATGGTAATATATTTAAAAAAAACTTTCACGGGCTGGTAACATAATAACGTGGTGCGATCAAACATTTCCGGGACTGGTTCATTTAAAGAGAAAGCTGCTAACCTAACATAACCTCCGAAAGGTGCTTTATGCTATTACTGTGGGAGAATGTGTCTATCTGTCTATCTATCCATCCGTAACTCTTAACTTCTTGAAGGCTATGAAAGAATCTCAAAATCTGTTTTCGCCAATCGATTAATATAGTTCATGACACGAACCAATCACAAATACGATCGAAATCGGTTGAATGGGACGTGCACAAATGGTACATCTATGACCCCACCAAACAATGCTAAGATACACTATATGATCAAAAATATCCGGACACCCCTCACAGATCATCGATTGGCCCAATGTCACATGATAATGACTTGCACATCATTTAAATAGCTTCCCACACCTTCAGACACAACTCTGCTTGGACATTGGCAAGAATGGGTCGTTCGGCAGAGCTCAGCGAGTTCCAACGTGGAACCATCGTTGGATGTCACCTATGCGGCAAGTCCGTGCGTGACATTTCCAGCCTTCTTCAGATACCCAAGTCAACAGTAGGCGATGTCATTATGAAATGGAAGACCCGGGGATCAACAACAGTTCAACAACGAACCGGTAGACCCAAGAAACTAACGGACAGAGACTGTCGAGTGCTTCGTCGTGTCACCCGCAGCAACCGGAAGTCCTCGGCGGAAAAAATTGCCACAGAGTTTCGAAACGCCTCTGCAAATGATGCCAGTACCATGACAATTCGTCGGGAACTGCACACGATGGGATTCCATGGCCGTGCTGCTGCCCACAAGCCCCACATCAGCAGGGTCAACGCCAAGCGACGTCCGGAGTGGTGCAAAGCCCACTGAAACTGGACAATGGACCAATGGAAACGTGTAATGTGGACAGACGAATCTCGCTACACACTCTGGCAATCCGATGGACGAGTTTGGGTTTGGCGCATACCTGGAGAACGCTTCTTACCTGAGTGCACGGAGCCCACAGTCAACTTCGGAGGAGGAGGAGTCATGGTGTGGGGCTCATTTTCATGGTACGGACTGGGCCAGCTCGTTCCTGTGCAAGGAATCATGAACTCCGACCGTTATCTGAATGTTTTGGACAACTGTGCACTTCCAACATTGTGGCAATTTTTCGGAAACGGGCCATTTCTCTACCAACACGACAATGCTCCGTGCCACAAAGCGAGGCGTGTACAGCAGTGGTTTGCGGACTCAGGGGTCGAAGAAATGGGTTGGCCGGCACAAAGTCCCGACCTCAATCCTATAGAGAGTCTGTGGGATGAATTGGAAAGACGCTTGCGGGCCAGATCACATCGGCCAACTTCTGTACCTGAACTGATTCTCGCTCTTCGGGAGGAATGGAGGAACATTCCGGAAAGTACCTACCAACATTTGGTGGAAAGTCTTCACCGAAGGGTGGAAGCTGTGATTCGGGCAAAGGGATGTGCAACGCCCTATTGATTTCCATGAAATCGTGGCTAGAGCGCAAACGTGCAAGTGTCCGGATATTTGTGATCATATAGTGTATAGTAAGTAATACATCAAACAAATCGTAACGACAAGCTATAAGCGATTGTAACGTTATGAATTACTGTTTTCGCCAATCGATATATATGGTACCGGGCATGAACCATGGTCATAATCGATACAATAGCGCGTGCTCTAATGGTACCCTTAGGACACACTCTAAAATGTTCAATGATAAGATATAGCAAGTAGTACATCAAACAACTCCAAATGATAAAATAAGAGCGAATAAAATGTTATGTACGTTTTCTCCTATGCATACTCAATCAAGTTCATATGCGGAGGTCTTGATGGCCACTCTGTGTTGCATATCCTCACTTAACAAAGTCCTCCACCATCAGAACTCTGTAGGGACGTGCATTATTAATTACTGTTTTCGCCGATTGATGAATATGGTTCCACGCATGAACACCCTCTAAAATTTCCAATGATAAGATATAGCAAGTAGTACATCAAACAACTCGAAATGACAAGAGTTAATATAACGTTTTTTCCCATGCATGCTCAATCGAGTTCAAACCCTGAGATCTTGCTGGCCACTGGATGCATTGAATATCCTCACTTTGCAGAAAGTCCTCCACTATCAGAAGTCTGTGCATATGCATTATCATCCATGAGAATAAAATGTGGGCCCATGGCACCTCTGAATCCTCTAACGTGACCTTCTAGTGAAATTGTTTCAGTAGTACATGATTTAATGATACCCTTATGGTACCATTTGGAAATTTTCAATGCAAATACACTGCATGTAATATATGAAACGGCTCGTAACGACCTGCCATGAACAAATATATAAGAGTAATTACAAAGTTTGAAGATGATTGAATTTGATTCAGTGGTGCATGTTCTGATGAAACCAGGATAAGATTGAAAAATTTCAATTCTAAAATATGTATATCAAACAACTCAGAATGACATGTCCTGAACCAATATATAACAGTAGCTAATAAGTTCGTATATGGTCGATTTTTATTTAGGGGTACTTGTGCCAATGATACCACTATGGTCCCATTGAAAATTTTCACCACTAAGATATGGCATGTAATACATCAAACGACTCGTAACGACCTGTCATGAAAGAATATATAAGAATAATTACAAAGTTCGAAGATGGTTGAATTTGATTCAGTGGTACCTGTGGTTGTGATAGCATTTTATTTAATATTAAGTTTTTTCTTATTACTAGACTAGTGGCTTGTAGTTTGTAGCCATTATTCTATGCCTCTGGTTGACATATGCATAATTGGAGTTAATATTAAGTATCCACTAGCTTCTGAAATGATCGAGAGTGGACCAAAGTTACACGAATTGGCTATAATTAACTATTTTGACATTTTTATTACTGTGCATATGCAATAAAAGCATCAATTTTAATACTTTTAGATTTTTGGCTACAGGCGAGACATTCAGGAGCCTCAGCTACTCATTTAGAATTGGACGATCTACTTTATCAAAACTAATTCCCGAGACTTGCACAGCTATTTGGGAATGCCTGGCCAAGAAGTACATGCATTTTCCATCCACTGAAGATGAATGGAAACAGCTTGCCCTTGAATTTCAACAAAACTGGCAACTACCCAACTGTTGTGGCAGCATTGATGGAAAACACATCAAAAGAGAATGCCCAAAGAATTCAGGCAGCCTTTATTTTAATTATAAAGGAACATTCAGCAGTGTGCTGTTGGCAATTGCTGATGCAAATCATAGATTTATCTGCATTGATTTTGGGCATTATGGCTCTGAAGCAGATTCTGGAATTTTCATGAAATCTGCCTTTGGAAAAGGCCTTATAAACAACAAACTAAACCTGCCCCATTGTGAGAAGCTTCCCAACTCCAGCACCACATTTCCTTATTTTATCATAGGCGACGAGGCTTTCCCACTGCGACACAACCTGCTAAGGCCATATCTTCGGCGATCATCTTTTACCAATCCTGAACGAGTATACAATTATCGGCTATCAAGGGCGAGACTGGTAGTAGAGAATGCATTTGGCATTCTGTCGACCAGATTCAGAGTTTTTTTTAACATCCATCAAATTAAGTGATGAATCTGTGAACGCAGTTGTGTTGGCAGCATGCGTGTTGCATAATTTTTTAATTACTGAGACAACCACTTACTCATGGACTCCGAGGATTTGCACCACAATATCATTAGTGGTGGATGGAGGCAACAAGTACAACAGCTACCTTCGCTGCAACGAGTAGGAAGCAATATGTATACTGAAAATGCCAAAACACTGAGAAACATATACAAGGACTATTTGTGTACAGAAGGTGCAGTTGCATGGCAAAATAAAATGATTGGCATAGAAGACACTGAATCTTCTTAATTTACCAAAGAAACCAATGGCCAGAAATATTTCAGACAATCTTTTGAAAGCGTTAAAATAAAAAAGTATATTACTAACACATGCTTTACATTAATATAAGGTGATTGTGTTATATGTACAGAAGTGAAAGAGGCAAATGACAGCATCTATTTTTTATTAAATATAAAAGTTTATTAAATATAATTCAACTGAAAATTGAAAAAATAAAAGTCAATTAAAAAACTGAATGATTATAGAATATATGGAATATATGAAATAAAATATAGAATATGTATAATATAGAATATATATAATAAATAATAATAAATATAATTAATTCTAATAAATTTATTTATTATTGTAAAACTTATTATAAAGAAATGATTCAAATTAAAGGATTTGTATATAGATGAAAAAGGCAAGGGAAAAATTGCACACCTGGATTCGTATCGCAAATTCTGGAACAGCTAAGCTATTTTTAAGCATTCTAAAGACTACTAAGAATCCTGGGCACATAATTTTTCCTTTCCTTTTTTATATTTATTGTTATTATTTATTGTAAGTTTCTTCTTCAATTAAAATATATTCAATCTTGTGAATAACATTTTGCCTGTGTTCGTCATTTAATAATCTTAACCTATCTTCCAAATGAGCACAAAAAGAAGATATCACATCTCTTTGTGGTCTTGACATATTAAAAAAATTAGAGATAGAATTTGAAGCTTCTTTAATTGATTCAGAAGCTTCAAATACAACAGTTTCCTTCTTAGCTTTTTTTTTATGGATTGATGATGAGTTGCCTGAGATGCTTGGACTGAAAAAAAAAAAAAAAGTTATATTTGCTATGAAAATTTAAAATCCTCAAATATTACACATGGAAACATTTACACATAGAAATATTACTATGGACAGTGCTAACTATGGACATGAGCAGTAAAACGTAGTTATTACCTAGACAAGCATGGTTCAGTAGGTTCCTCGTCATCATGAACAGATATTGCTAAAATATTATTTACTTCCTCACATTCAGTTTCCTGATCATTTGTTGCTTGCGAGAAGTTGCTCACAGTCCTAAAGTAAACAAAACTATTAGTGACTACGCTTTATAACAAGTTAAATTATCCATACCTTTCATTCTCGACAGGAACATGCTTCAAGAAACCATCCAGCAAAGGGTATAGTGTCCAATTACACTTGTAAACATCCTGTGTTCCAGTCTACAAAGATGTTGCATATAGGAATAATAAAAGAGTTTAGCAATAAAGAATTTATTAATCCTTCTGAAGGATGTTAAGAAATTTAATACTTCAACAAAATAATTTAACAAAAACATATTCATTATAATTAATTTACAATGAGGTTAAATTCATTAAGAGACAATTTAACATTAATTTTGAATTCATGGGGCCAAAAAGTGGAATTTTTAATAGTTTACGAGCCGAATAAAATTTTATGTATTTTGGGGCTGAAAAAAGATTACTTAGCTGAGCACGAGAAATTTCTTGTAACAGGGCAATGCTGAAAAAATCCTTAAGCGCCAATCTCCTCGTGTGAATATTTTGTGGACAAGGCAATGACGCTTGAAGAATGCCAAAAAATGTCCAAGACTAATTTGTCCTGCAAAGTTCTTCTAAGTTTGATAAAATAATTCAGTCCCAATAAAACACATTATTACTTAAGTAAGTGGAAATAAAACTTGGGGGTGTGATTACTTATATTGATGATTGGAAGATATTTTTTTACAAATTATTTAATTGTAGTTTAATTCCTCCATAATATAAATTGTCAAAATTATGATAATGAAAATACATATCAAATAAACTAACAAAAGTCACTTAATATTCACTGGAAGTCCTTGAAGATTCAATAGATGAATTTTAGGATGCAATTTATTGTCCTGTAATTAATGTTGGGATGTCCATACAGATCAACTAGTGGAAGCAACTAATTTATGGAAAGCAGTTCATCCAACATGTTTTTAGGGCTAAGGATTGCTTCAGTGGTAGATGATGTAAGATGATAGTCACTTTTTGGGACAGTAGACAATTAAATTAAATAACCAATATAAAATTTTAAAATGTTTTAAAATTATTTTATATTTGTTATTTAATTTAATTGTAAGCTGTGCCAAAAAATTGGCTAACATCTACCACTGAAGCAGTCCTTGGCTTAAAAAACTGTTGGATGATCAGCTTTGCATAATCTAGTTGCTTCCACCAGTTGACATTCCAGCTTTAATCTTTAAGACATCCCAACATTAATTACAGGACAACAAACTACATCTTAAAATTCATCTATTGAAACTTCAAGGACTTCCAGTGAATATTAAGTGACTTTTTATTTTATTTGATTTGTGTTTTCATTATCATTATTTTGGCAATTTATTTTATGGAGGAATTAAACAATAATTAAAAAATTTATGAATAAAGATTTACTGTATTGCTTACCCCACTCACACTGCTTTGTTTCATTTTTTTTCTCTCTCTTGCATATCTGTCTCGTTGAATTTTCCACTTTTTTGAGGCTTCATCACCTACATTGAGCATAAAAAACAGTTTACATAAGCTTTAAACAAAAAATAAATATAAAAGTTAGTTGAACAGAATACAAGTATACATATATGCACACAAACAGATAGCTGCAATTTATACATTAATACCACTATTACCTAAACATATTATTTCATTATTTTTAACATTACTTTTAAAATTACTATATTTAAAAATTATTATATTTTATGAATTGTTTTACATTATTTTTCAAAATTATTTTTTCAAACGTTGCTATTTATTTGTTATTACCTTTATTTATTTATTTAATATCGTTATCATTCATTAATCTAATAATTTATTACTGCATTTTTTTGTCTGTTATTGCTCCTTGTCCGGACTGATGAAATGACTGATGAAGATGAAATGTTGAAATATGTTGGCTAATTAATTACGTTTTGCCAGGACAATCGTTTCATTTAACAATAACTTACTGTTATTTACTAGTTCTGGATCATTATAAACAAATCTTACCATATATCATATAATCTATAAATCGTTAATCTCAACCATGGATGAAGAAAACAGATGATTATACATTTTTTTGTCTTTTCTTCATCCATATCTCAACTCACTCACACTCACTCATATGGCTAAATAGGCCCTAATCAAAGAGATGATTATACATTTTTTATTTCATCTTGTTTAAGAATTTTGCAAAATTCACTCGACCACTTATTTCAATAATCATTTTACGAGGAAAAATTTTAAAAAAATGCAACGTGATAAGTGTTCATTTCACTGTAGCTTATAAACAAAAATTCAACATACACGCATTCGCATGTTACTCACATAAATTTTTAGTTTAAGAGTGGGTCAACTTACCACTTAGTCCAAACTTGCAGCCTATAGCGGTCCATACTGTTTTTTAACCTCCGTATCCTTGTACAAATCTTCTGTCTTATTATATAATAAGGGGTATCTTCTCACTTCTTCTATAAGCGATTCTACGTCAATTTTTTTCTTCGGCGTCTTCGTCTTCATTTGCTCAACGTCCGACATTTTGATTTTGTGAGAGCAGGCGGGAGAAAGAGGGAGAGAACGTCACTGTGACGTCACTGCATAGCTCGCTTTCTATTGGCTGATCAACCATTTCGGTCCTGCTTTTGCCACAAAAGTTGAACTCGAACCAACTCCAAAAAGCTGAAATTTTCAGTCGGGCAGAAGAGACGAAAACAGGAAGTGACGTCAAAAAATTTTTCTGCCTTGTGGTTTCTGCCGTTGTTTTTACGCATGTGGGAACCAGGCTTTACTTACTATATCTTAACATGGAAAAATTTTGGGGGGGTATCACAATAGTACAATTAGAGCGCGAGCCACTGTACAGATTTCGACCATCTTCGAACTCGTCCGTGCCATTTCCCATATCTATCGATTGGTGAAAACAGATTTTTAAAATCTTTCATACTTTCTGAGAAAATCGAGTTACGGACGGACGGACGGACAAGGCCAAAGCATAAAGCACCTTTCGGTACTTAATAATTACGCTGAAGAAATTGTCTTCAATCAAATTTTCGATCAATTCAAACTAAATTTTCGTTTGTATCGTGCCAAGTCTACAACAATGGAAGGCTAACCAATTATGGTAAGCTATGATCGTGCACTTTCGAAAGATAGAGGCGGCCATGTTGATAGTTAAACAACGTATGCGTCTGCTTGAAGAAATAAAGTCTTCTCTTGTTTGTGTGATTGCCACGGCTCCTAACAAGCGCGCTCGCAAACGATATCTCATTGTAAAAAAATTAATCATCGTTGAAGTCGCAACTTTGTTGGCACTTTTCATTGTTGCGTCGTATTTCTCATTAAATTTTTTGACTCCGATGACTCTAGCTTGAAAGCAGGAGTTAAGGGAGTTAACCCGAGTCGCCCTCTAAGCGAATAAAAAAACAAACTCCGAAAGACTCCAAGCGTACCCTGATGTTGGAGGTCAAGGGAGTTAACTCGGAGCAAATAAAGAAACGGAATTCGAATGATTCAGAGTCACGGGAGTCACTCGGAGTGACTCCAAGTGAATAAGTGAACGCACCCCTAGTAGTCGTGGATTTACTCATCGGCATCACAGTTCAACAATCTCATCTCTCGACAATGTGCCCGGCGATCATTGTTTCTTCGGCTCAACGATGATCTTACTGAAACAAGCACTGGGAGAAGCTTTCTGTTAATCCAAAGCACCGGAATAACAACATCAGGGCAATGAACTAGTTACTTCCTTCGAGACGGTTACCGATTTCATATGACATGTTCTCGGATAGATAAAACTCGATTGGCGCTTGGGCTTATTCGTAAATTCATTGGGGTAAGGGGCGATAACAGTTCTCTGGGAGGGGGGGGGGTCCATAGGCATAAACACAGGACCAACGGCATGGAGGTCATCCAAGACGCACTAGGCCCGCCCGAAGAAGGGGGCGCGGATCACTTACTGGAGCAGCAACGGGAAGGGTTAGCAGTTTAACTAGACGAGGAGCACTCGGATCAACGTGTAATGCTCCCATGACCTCACAATCGAGAGACTGAAGTATAACGCTGGCGGCATTATAGTAAATATATGTATAAATGTGTAAATATGCTGTACTGAGGTGTACATAAGCGTAAACAAGTGTAATTGTGTGAATAGGTGAATACATGTGTGTAAATTTGTGTACGTGTGTGTATAAATGTGTGTAAAGTTGGGTAAATATGCTATACAGATGTGTATAAAGGTGTAAACTTGTGTAAATAGGTGTATAGACGTATGTAAACTTGTGTAAATAGTTGAATACCGGTGTGTAAACTGGTGTAAATAGTTGTACAGATGTGTAAATTGTGTACACACTTGTGTAAATTTGTGTATATACATATATAGCGGTTTGCCCAACAACGCAGAGTAAACCCCACTATATCATCATCAACATCACCATCCAGAACGTCGCTAATCGTGTTGTTGTATTACGTTATCCTTACGAACTAAATAAATAAAATACTTAACGCACCGTTGGATTCGTCGCCCTTAATTCTGTTCATTTGAAAAACAAACCAAACCCGGCGCAGCAGGGAATATAAGCAAAATTCTTCAAATACTTCCTTTCACGTATTTGATCAGTACGTTCTTGCACTTTTATATTACAGGGTGCAGCAGAAACGATTGAGCAGTTTGAAAGAGACCTTGCTCTGGCTGTGGCGACCCTACGTGACTCCAACTGGTGTCATTATGTTCAGTCTTTAACGCCGTTTTCAATAGCCAATATGCAGTGGACAGGAGAACATCGAGGCTTTATAGTGCGTGCATATTTCGAAAAGCACCATTCTGTGATCGCCAGGCAAAGAGCTTTCCGGCAACACTTCAACATTCCTCGCAAGTACTGTTCCTACTGCGAATACGATTCGTTCATGGGTGAAGCGTATGGAAGCAACTGGCTGCACGGTGAGAAGCAGTAGACATGGCCAACGCAGATCAGTAAGAAAACTGGAAAACGTGAAGCGAGTTAAAATGGCAATTAAGCAGTCCCCGGCTCGTTCTGCACGAAGGAGTGTGAGGAGGATCCTTCATTTAGATTTACGTTTTCATCCATACAAACTGATGGCAACTCAAGAATTGAGTTAAGCACAGATTACGCTAACCGAAGACGTTAGTCTAAGGAACTGCTTTTAACGATCCCCTCTCCCCTGCAGCAGCTTTTTTTCAGAAGTGATGAGGCCCATTTCCATATCACTGGATCTGTAAATAAACAAAACTTCCGGTACTGGGCTGATCATAATCCATGAGTAATTCATGAAAGACAACTGCATTCCACGAAACTAAAGATGTGGTGTGCCGTCTCAGAATTCGGAGTTACAGGCCCGTGCTTTTTTGAATAGGATGCTGTGACCGTGACTGTGACGTCTGCGCGTTATATGACAATGTTACAAAATTTTCTTCGTCCAAGAATACATTGTTGAACAAGAGCTGTGGAGGAGTTTTGATTCCAACAGGATGGAGCTACAGCCCACACAGCTCGAATGACTTTTGAGAGAAATGTTTCCTGGACATCTTGTTTCTCTGAGAGGTGATGTGAGGTGGCCAGCGCGGTTACCAGACTTTAGTGTTTGTGACTTCTTCCTTTGGGGATATCTGAAGGAGAAGGTGTTTAAACTAGTGATGTCCGTTGGATCCGGATCTCTGATTCGGATCTGATAATATCCGGATTCGGATCTAGAAATATCCGGATCCGGGTCCGTATTCGGATCTCGGATATCGGATCCGGATTTCGGATCTCTGATATCGGATCCAGATTTCGGATATCGGATATCAGATCCGGATTTTGGATCTCGGATATCGGATCCGGATTTCGGATCCTTTCGCTGGATGCGTATTAAGACTAATTAGAACTTAAGAGAACTAGGCTATCACTTAATAAAAGCGTTTATAAACTGCTTTCAGAAAAAGTTTGCATATACACAATTTCCTGTCTAGGATCCGATTTTCGGATCTCGGATCCAAGATCCGGGTCTCAGATCTCGCATCCAAGATCCGGATCAGAGATCTCGGATCCAAGTTCCGGATCTCGGATTTCTGACCAACATCCGGTTCTCGGATCTCGGACCTAGGTCCGAAAAAAAAGATCCGGATATCCGGATCTTGAATTATCCGGATCTTGACATCACTAGTTTAGACATCGCCCCCACACCTTAACAGAGCTGAAAAAACGTATTACTGAGGAAGTGAACGCCATAACCCGCGATGTGTGCCAACGAGCTATGCAGAAAGACATTGATGCTAATGGGCGCCATCTTGAAGACATTGTTTTCAAAAATTAATGCATGTAAAACGGGGAAAAATCGTGAATTCGAAAATATAAAAACATTTTCTCTAAATGCCTCTATTGTTTTTTATAACCACTCGAAACTGCTCAATCGGTTCTGCCGCAATCTGTATTTTTTTTATATTTCTACCAAATGTTTATTTTATAGCGACCGAGTATTGTGTTCCAAATGTTCTTGGAACAATCTATTTGCGTTGAGATATTTATTTATGTAGAAATAGAATCATAATTTCAACTTAATTTTATAAGAAAATATATTTTTTATCGGATTTTACTAACGTAAAAGATGATTTTCTAGCTATCATTTTTTTTTTCTTTTAATGTGTTTCAAATTTTACAGGCAATAATAATATAACCTTTGACCCCATATTAAAGGATTTTTGCTTATATCAATTCTTCACCGAGACGGAAAACTTAATGAGAGGAAGAGTGAAACATCTAGGGAAAAGCCATTGAGTGTTTCTATAGTGGCCCTGTCTCGTTCATTATCATTTTAAATCTTTTGAGAGCTATAACTGTGACAATATTTTATGAGATAACAAAGGACAGACTAGTGAGAAGGCATTTTCATTCAATAATCGATTTAAAGCCACAGAGTGCAACTACAGGAAAAATAATGCAAATAAAAAGAACGTGCTTTTGTAATAGATATTTAGAAGAGGGAATTGCAAAAATTAATATAGACTGTCTCCGTGGAAAGACCAAAAGAAGGAGCGGGTGGATAGGCATTGGGGGTGAAATGTTCTTGATTGTGTGGGTGTGGAGGCGGTTACATGTAATCAGGTAGAACCGCCTGCAGAGCAGAGCGTGTTTCGGTGAATCACTGATGCAACTACTGTGCTCGACGAAATATCGGGAAAACGGAAAAAAGTACACAAAACGTGGAATGAAAAAGAAAGCAAGAGAGAAAAAGTGGTGTCAAAGGAAGGCTCATGAAAAGCAGGCCAGAGAAATTCAGGGAGGGAAAGAGATAGAAAAAGAGTTTAGCCACGTTGAATTGCATAAATAATAAAATAGGGAAAATTCAGGAAGGCAGATATTAAACCGAAAGGTGGAGAAAGTGGATAAATAAAAACAAAAAAATTCCAAAAAATATGTCAAAAAACAAAAACTACATTTTTAAAAATTTCACTTTTTTGAGGCTCTTTAAAACAAATAAATATTCAAATGAGGTAGAAAGTTTGCATAAAATCTCGCCATAAGGCATATTGTATCGTTACTTCTTTATACAATTTAAAAATTGAAAACAAAATATAAATTAAAAGATAACGTCCTCTATTAATGATGAACTAGCAAACCAACTGAAAATGATTTTATCAGAAAATATGGCTGGAACACGGTTATTCAGTACACATACGATATCGAATGAACAATCAAAACTAATGGCTTTAAATTCCTTTTATACATACGATATCGGATGAACAATGCTTGTTCTGTGGACAATTGAAGCGCCCCCTCGAAAACGGATCTAACGACCAAAATTTACTTTTAGAGAAAAATGGAAAAATGTTTACCAACGCGATTTTGTAACATTTATTTTTAAACTCATCTGCAAAAACGCATTCCATTTTATAATACACTAAAAATATTTCATAGCTTATGCATTTCCTTATAAATAAGCAAACATTGTTGAACGAGTAGAATACGGATCTAAGTGCATTAGTGACATAGATCCGTCTTCCATGATAGAAGTATTTCCAAGACATTATCATTAAAAATACATGAATGAAAGAATTATATTGCGATAAATAAAACCAATATAGGATAATAACATTATCAGTTATGCAAAACATATTTTTTTCTCCAAATAGAATGTCGATTAGGCGTAACTGAATTGATGCTGTTTATGTTTCTGTAGAAGGCCTGACATTCTTCTGCAAGATATTGCAGCATGTCCTTCAAATCCTTCAGTTTTTCTTCTTTAATCGGCAGATGTCCATTGTAAGCACTAGGAAGCTGTTGTGGAATTATTAGGACACGCTTTAGTGGGCCTCCCTTATTTGCCAGTAATAGTCTATACGTACTCCAGCCTCCACAATATTGTGTGTTTTGCGCACGCTTATCCCACTTGGATCATCACCTCTGTATTGCATCCACGCAGTATCTGTGATTTTTGGCGTAGATGCTTTATTTAAGTCTTCTGCACTACAGAAAAGTCAACGAAGTGATGTTGTTCCATAAGTTTAACTTCAAAGAGATTTGATGGCCTGGCATCAGTGATTATTTTAACCAGCTATGATGGGACATATGCTGTTTCTTTCCTTAAAGAACGCTCAATAAGTGCAAAATCCCGATCACAAGGCAAAAATGAATGGCCAGACACCAGAAATTTCTGCTCTATTGCGGTGAAATATCTGTTCATGACTACATGCACCATAAGAGCAACCATCTTCCAATTGTTGTTTTGACCAACACATCGGTCTGTCCAGATGGTGAGCTTTCTGTCTTCGGCACTGGAAAGTGATTTTACGTTTTCCTTAATATATTGCAATATGCATGAAGCTATATCAGTTGATCCTCTCTTAGCAACTGAAATGCATATCATGAAGTGCATATCAGTTTCGTCGCATATGTACACTCTTGCATGTCCAGTAGCTGCATCGAGAATATTGAAGTTGTAGCAAGATAACTGTTGTTGGTAAAAAAAATGCTAGAATGGCTCAACATCGGAAGAAATATCATCTGCTCCAAATCTACGCACAGTACCATGTTAGTCGGATTGCTCTTTCTGTTTTCAGTGTCCTCAGGAAGAGGCTGAATATCCTCTTTCTGCTTTTCGGTGGTGAAACTCCCCTTTTTTTTATTAACTCCTGCTGCAATCATTTGCACATACATGGTGTGTCTAAAAAATCGGTGAATGGTGTCATATCTGAACGGCAGCTTGGCGCATGTGCTTGCGCATGCGCATGGTTCTTCAGAGACTTGGGGAGAATCGATACACAGCATGGAATGCATGTGACTGGCAGTGTAAACAGACTGCGACCAGTTGAACGTAGTCAGCGTGAGAGGAAGTATCACGCGCAATGGAGCAACGTGTAAACATCAAGTTCTGCCACAAATTAGGGAAGACACATGGAATGTTGGTGCAGGTGTACGGGAGGGAAGCCGAGACCAAAAAAAAGCCGTCTGCAAAAATCCAAGTTGAAAACACTGTTGATCGCCTTCTTCGACATCATCCATAAGGAATTTGTTTCTGCAGGTCAAACCATTAATGGTGCATTTTACCAGTCCGTTTTGAACCGATTGCTACAGTCCAGCGGTTTCGGCCAGAGTTGCACAGGACTGGAAAAGCAGCATTAATAGTTTGACCTGCAGGAACAAATTCCTTTTGGATGATGCCATTGTCGAAGATGGCGGTCAACAGTGTTTTCACCTTGGATTTTGCAGACGGCTTTTTTTGGTCTCTGCTTCCCTCCCGTACACTTGCACCAACATTCCATGTGTCTCCGTTGCATTCTTCCCCAATTTGCAGCAGAACTTGATGTTTACACGTTGCTCCATTGCTCTCTGACACTTCCTCAACTGGTCGCAGTCTGTTTACACAGCCATTCACATGCATTGCATGCTGTGTATCGATTCTGCCCAAGTCTCTGAAGAACCATGCGCATGCGCAAGCACATGCGCCAAGCTGCCGTTCAGATATGACACCATTCACCGAACGTTTTAGACATACCTCGTAAAAACGGTCACACAATCCGGTGTTTAAACTCTGTAAAAATGGAAAACACATAGATCCGTTTTCCACGTCCAAGAATACTCACTGCGCTAGTAGAGTTTTCGATGGAATAACATCGCCTTACCGTGTTAGGTGTTTCATTCCAGCATCTTTTAGCCCTTTTCGTTTGTTATCCGTCCAGTTGAAAGGATTTACTTGTCTGTTTATGCCTTTGTTTTGAGTATTTAAGTACAAACCTTCTCCAGGCGCGCGGCCATGTTGCTTTCAACATAGATCCCTTTTCCACAGAGGAGAAGTTTTAATGGGATAAAACAGATCTAAAAATTTAGAAAAAATTCCGAATGGTGGTAGCACCATACACAGCAATAGGAAAGAAATGCATTCCACTCAATAGTTTGATTTTGAAAAAAATGGCGCTTAAATCCCTTTTCGAGGGGATGCTTCAATGCATTCCACTCAATTATTGTTTATAATCGTTGTTATAACATTATAGGGCTTTTTCACTACGCGTCATCATGACGTCAATGCCGCCATACTGGATCACAAAAAAGTCGTTACTCTTTAGTTTCGCTTTTCCCAATCATCGCATTCACTCAAGAAATCGGTTAAGCATTGTTGTTGAGCATTGTTGTTTGGAAGATTCGTACAATACGCTGACCTTGCCATAGCGAATAGCGTGCGAAAGCGTTTTTGTTATCCAACATGACTGACCTGCTAACAATGATCCAAACCCACAGTGCATTATATGGTCACGTGCTGTAAAAGCTCTATTACTATATTCTATTGAACGAAAGTTGGAGTGGGCGTGTCCAGTTAAACTTCCTATTTCAATT
>JAHWFO010014347.1:0-14883 GCA_023313115.1 Rhysida immarginata
CGACAGAGAAAGCAAACCTTTAGCTCCGTGCTGTATTGAGCAAATGGAAAGAAAGTAAATAGAAGAATTGGCGACCGCTAGACTACCCAAAGTGATGAAAGGCCAAATTTTGCTTCAACACAACGAGAGAAGAGTGGAAATTGCAACAACATCAAGTGTACATCTGAAGTAAGATTACCTGAGTAAGAAATTATTGGAGCGGTCCATCCATTGTGAGCCTTTAAAAAGATTTTTTTCGAATTTTCATTAAGAATTTTTACTGTATTAATTCTAAGCATTTTCATGTGTTTATTTTTAAGATATTGCAAAATTTAATTTAATTTTTTGAGATTGTTCTGTTTACATCCAAGTGTAATTAACCCGGGCAACGCCGGGTACCTCTTCTAGTCTTCTATATATATAAAAAAGGATGTTTGTTTGTGGGTTTGTGGGTTTGTTTGTGGGTTTGCTTGTTCTTTATACAAATCTACAGTTTTATTCCGATCTTGATGAAATTTTGCATACTTGACCTTCAAAGCATGAGGAAGGTCAATGTCTACCACAGATTTCTGAAAAATAATTATTATCGATAAAAATTCGATATTCACGGTTATGGCAAGGCATATTAATGAGAAATATCTCATGACCAACAATGCAAGGCAAAGTTTGTACAACAATAGGCCCATCGTGTTTGCATCAACAATGGTATCAAACTGCAATTCACGAATAACAATGAGCCCAGAATGATGATATAATGTTAAAGCAATCTTTCCAAGAATTATAACAATGAACATAAAATGATGATGCAACATGGATAAGTTTCAATTTGTAATAATGCATAGAATTCCTGTTATTCAGGCTTTTCTTAGAAAAGAGAGTTCTTAGTACTTAACAATTTCTTGAAATTCTTTAAAAATGATAATGGAGATAATTCTTTAAAACTGGAGATAATGGAGAGTTAGCAGTCTTTTGAGAAAGAGTGGAAAGACGACAAAGGAAGCACTCCTTTAGCTCCGTGATGTATTGAGCAAATGGGAAGCAAGTAAATAGAAGAATCGGCGACCGCTAGACTGCACAAAGTGATGAATGGCCAAGTTTTGCTTCAACACATCGAGAGAAGAGTGGAAATTGCAACAACACTATGTATACATCGGAGGTAAGATTACGTGAGTAAGAAATTATTTAGACTAGCAGTGGCATCCTTGGAGAGGTCCAGCCATTGTGAGCCTTTAAAAAGATTTTTTTCGAATTTTCATTAAGAATTTTTACTGTTTTAATTCTAAGCATTTTCATGTGTTTATTTTTAAGATATTGCAAAAAATAATTTAATTTATTGAGATTGTTCTGTTTACATCGAAGTGTAATTATCCCGGGCAAAGCCGGGTACCTTTGCTAGTATATATAAAGAAGGATGTTTGTGGGTGGGTCTGTCTGTACGTTTTTTATACAAATCTACAGTTTCATTCCGATCTTGATAAAGTTTCGCATACATGACCTTCAAAGCATGAGGAAGGTCACTGTCTACCTCAGATTTCGGAAAAATAATAAATATCGATAAAAAATCGATATTCATGGTTATGGCAAGGCAAAGCAAAGTTTGTACAACAATAGGTATCAACAATGGTATCAACACGCAATGCACCAACAAAGTCAGAAATCAACAATCAATATCTCATGACTAACAATGAAAGGAAAAGTTTGTGCAAGCCTAATTATCCCAGGCAACGCCGGGTACCTCTTCTATATATAGATAGATGTTTTGTGGATTTGTTTGTGTGTATTGAATACAAATCTACACTTTTATTTCGATCTTCATGAAATTTTGCAAACTTGACCTTCACAGCATCAGGAAGGTCACTGTCTACCTCAGATTTCGGAAAAACAATAATTATCGATAAAAAATCGATATTCATGGCTATGGCAGGGCATATTATTGAGAAATATCTCATGACCAACAATGGAAGGCAAAGTTTGTGCAACAATAGATATCAACAATGGTATCAACACACGCAATTCACAAACAATGTGTACGGCTCACAATATATATCTCATGACCAACAATTCAAGGAAAAGTTAGTGCAACAATATGTATGAACAATGGTGTCAACACGCAATGCACCAACACTAGGCAGGGATCAACAATATACAGGGTGTTTTTGAATTGAGTACAGATTTTTGGGAGATGATAGAAGAGGTCCTTAGAAGTATTTTTTGTCATAT
Organism: Rhysida immarginata; assembly: GCA_023313115.1. Lineage (NCBI taxonomy): Eukaryota > Metazoa > Arthropoda > Chilopoda > Scolopendromorpha > Scolopendridae > Rhysida > Rhysida immarginata. Next base: position 2,200 of record JAHWFO010014347.1, read on the forward strand.
GAACATGGGGTCCCCGCAGCTCCGTTTACTTACAATACTGCATTGAACAATCAAATGACACTGGGACGCAGTGTGCTTTGGTAAGCCTAGATTATTTTATTTTTAACAATTAACACAAGCATTCTACTGTATGACTTTTACAGTAATTGTTCGAGATGACCGCCATTTGCTTCATAGCACAATTCGCAACGCCTTATGATGGATTGATGTACGCGTGCAAATAGTTGATTTGCACGGTCGCTGATATCACCTGCTGCCGCGACAACACGAGCCGCCAAATCTTCTTCGGTATGTGCGGGTTCGGAGTACACCATTAATTTTATGCTTCACCATAAAAAAAATCCATCGGTGTGAGATATGGCGATCTCAGTGGCCAAACAACTGGTCCGCCACGACCAATCCAACGACCAGGGTATGTCTCATTTAGGTAATCTCTAACTGCTCTTGTGTAATGCGAAGGTGCGCCGTCCTGTTGAAACCACATCAAATGTCTGGTCATTAGTGGAACATCTTCAAGAAGACCAGGGAGCTCCTCCTTCTGGAAACCAATATTTGCTCGTTAAGACGGCATGGTAGGAGATACGGCCCAATCAGGACATTGTGAATCATGCCAGCCCAAATATTCAACGAAAAACGATGCTGAAAACTGTTAACAAGTGTTGCACATGGGTTGACATGAGACCACAGATGACTATTGTAGCTAATGAACATTCCCTCTCGCGTAAACGTTGCCTCATCTGTCCACAAAACCATGGAAGGAAAGTCTGGAATCCTATTCTGTTGCAGCATAAACCATTCCGCGAAAGCACGCCGGGGACCATAATTCTTGCACCTTTCGAAGCTAGAACGAATGTTGCAAGGTGGAAAATGTTCCATACAGTGGTATGACTAGTATTCAAAGCAGCTCCGACCGCACGAGTACTTGTCGATGGATTTCGGTTAAACCTTTCCAAAACTTCATCCTCTAATTCAGGTTACCACCGACGACATCCACGCTGATGATTGTCATGAGTGAATACACCTGTTTCTCTTAGACGACGATCTACTGCACCAAATGTTCGTGAATTGGGAAGAATTCTGTTGGGATAACGTTCAGCATACAAACGCCTTGCACCATCTATGGTACCAGCAGCACCGAGACACAGATGCATGTCTGCATAATCATTCCATGTAAAACGAATCATACTGTTTGTTTAACTTTACACATGTAAACAGTATATCATGTGAACTTTTTAAAACAAATCTTTATTCACTGCTTTCCCAGAATGCGATTAGTTCATTTACATATGGACTAATCGTATTTTACAAAAGGGTTGGATACCATGGAATCTCCTTGACGAAGTTTGTCCTAAGATTTTTCAACAAACAAGCACGTGCACCTTTAAATTCCTTTGCAAACAATTACTATAAAAGTTATTACAGTAGATTGCTTGTGTTAATTGTTAAAAATAAAATAATCTGGGCCTACCAACGCACACTGCGTCCCGGTGCCATTTGATTGTTCAATGCAGTATTGTAAGAAAACGGAGCTGTGGGGACCCCATGTTCAAATGACAAAAATACTTCCAAGGACCTCTTCTATCATCTCCCAAAAAATCTGTACTCAATTCAAAAACACCCTATATATCTCATGACCAGCAAAGAAAGTTTGTGAAAAATGATTAATAACTGGAGATAATGGAAATTTAGCAGACTATTGAGAAAGAGTGCAAAGACGACAGAGGAAATATTCCTTTAGCTCCGTGCTATATTGAGCAAATGGTAAGCAGATCAATAGAAGAATCGGCGATCATTAAACTGCAAACAGAGATGAATGGCCAAGTTTTGATTTAAGACATCGAGAGAAAAAAAGGAATTGCAACAACATCAAGTGTACATCTAAAGTAAGATTACGTGAGTACGAAATATTTAGACTAGCAGTGGCATCCTTGGAAAGGTCCATCCATTGTGGGCCTTTAAATTTTTTTTTCAAATTTTTATTAAGAATTTTTACAGTATTAATTTTAAGCGTTTTTATGTGTTTATTTTTAAAATATTTCAAAATTTATTTCAAAAAAAAAGTACGAGCCACGCTGGGGTTATCACCTAGCTTATTTGGTAGCACAGCAGATCCAAACATTTCCTAAAAATATATTTTGACTATATTCTTTGGCAAAGTGTTTATTTTGGAAACTGAAATGCTGATAATGCGATGACTGAACGTTCGTTTCCAAGAAATTTGATAATGAGCATAAAGTGATGATGCAGTGAGAGAACATTAATAAGGCAGCGTCTATTGATTAGGCATAGGAATCACTCGTGTCTCCCTTGAGATCCCTATCCAACGTCCAGACGACGGGCAAAAATTTATGTGTCTGGAAAAGAAAGAGAAAGAACGAGTATTGTTCCGAGAAACTCTGCAACTAACACAGAAAAATCTATACGGGCGTTTGAAACATCTGAACGGCAGTTTAGAATAGAGCAACAGGGTATAAGAACTTCTACGTCAAGGGCAAGAACAACTTGAGTCTAATGTATCTGCTGATGCTCCGCAGTAGTGAGGCAAATCAAGAAGAGTTTAGATGCTCCCCGTATATCACCCGGACTTCCTGTTTTTCGTATTTTTCGTAGAATCGATAGTCCCTTTGCTCTGTGTTGTATTGATTGAGTTATTGTTTAACCAATTGCGAGTTATAATTTAATTTTTTGAGATCTATCTCTTTACCTACAAGTGTAATTAACCCGGGCAACGCCAGATACCTCTGCTAGTATTCAACAAAAACGAACACATGAAAACACTTAGTAAAAATTCATAATGAAAATTCGAAAAAAAATTTTGGGGTTCTTTACTATTTGGTAACCTGTTCCTGCAAATCGCACTCTGCTATCGACGTCTTGAAGCAAAACTTGGCCATTAAACAACTTCGTGTTGTCTGGCAGTCGTGGTTTATTGTGATGATAGGCCTGGTTCATCAAGGGCCGCCTTGGAACTTCGATGACTACTTGATCCCTCACCACTTGCTCAGTTTCTCAATATTGTGCTAACTCGCCATTATCTCCAGTTAGTGCTCATTTTAAAAGATTTTCAAGAAAATGTTAAGTTCTAAGAACTATTATTTCTAAGAAAAGCCCAAACAACAGGAATTATACCATTGTTACAAATCAATATTGTTTATAATTCCCAGAAGTGGAATGAATCTTCATTACATGGCTTAATCAAAACTTATTTATCGAAATCTGAGGCATACAGTGACCTGAAGATCAAGTTTCATCAAGATCGGAATAAAACTGTAGATTTATATTAAAAACACCCAAACAAATACTCTTCTTCATATATATACAGAAGACTAACAAGGGCACCTGGTGTTGCCCAGGACCATTACAGTTGCAGATAAACAGAACGCCTGAAGAAGTTAAACAATAACTGAAATGTCAGATCATTTTCATATGTCTGTAATATTTGGCCGATTAATATTAATTTGCATAAGTCTTCTCAGATTTTACAACAATACACGATTACGTTGTAGGGGAAAGTGACCAAATAGTGGCCATAATTATTTTTATCTTTAAATTAAAGCGTTATTGAGGAAATTCTAAATATGTTTAACATCAAAAAATGGTTTAATGTGAATAGTAAACTATTATATAGGATTATAAAAATTTGAATTATGTTAGATAACTTTTCAGACTTATTTTAAACTATATATAATGCGTTGTTATACAAAATTAAAGAATTGTCCATTTACTGGCCACAGTTGACTTTTAAATCCATAACTTCTCTTAATTGCGGCCAGTTATGCTCTTATTATGGCCATATTTAAATAAGCTTTTTTTCATGTTTGTATGTTCAATTTAATGTTAAAAATAATGGAAGACTTTAGTTGAATGAAAGAAATATTTCTAATTACAGGTTTAATACAACAAAGTAACAAAAACTTTTCATCAAAATAGTTTGATGTTACAAAATTCTGAAAATTTATCTTTTCTTTGGTCTTCCTCTTTTCTTTGGCACAAAGCTTTGTTTCTTCCTCTTTTCCTCAAGCTCTTCTTCTGCTAGTCGTGCTTTGTATGCATCTTCAGCAGTGAGAACAAAGAAATATTCCTTCCTTTTTTCTTTACTTCAGAATTACTATTCACTGAGGTAGATGTTATAGGAAAAACATCCTTGTCAGATTCAAAACTACTTATGTTTGCTGCTATTACAATAAAATTTTTTCACTGGCAGATTTTGTAAGTTTCAATGTTCTAATTTTCAGAAGAGAAGGATGCTGGTAAATTTTCTTTTTTTTTCGAATTATTTTCAGTTTCTTTCTCAATTCTTTTCTTGTACTTTTTCCAAGTCTGATACATATCGTCATCTAAAATATCTGTTCCATCCCTGTAACATTTTAAATAATAATCTAATTTTTTTGTTTCTGTTGCAAGTGACAGAGCATGAAAAGAAAGTTCTGCTGGACAACTTAATTCTTGTGGAATTTCAACTCTACTCTCCTCAGGTTCATCAATATTAGCCATTTCATTTTCGTTCAAGTGATTATTGTTAATAAGAGAATTTGATACATCACTCAGGGTGGATAAAAAACTCTGGTTTTGGTTTTCTTCCGTTTGTGGATTGAATCTTTTCGAATGTTCATTTTTTCCTTGGCATAAATTTCGGTAGATTTTGTTGCATTAAACGACTGTATTTTTTAAGTGTCCTTCGTTTACGCTTTTTCTTCTTCTTTCAAACATTGGGTTCGGACGAAAAAGCAATTCCCTCAGTAATCTCTGTGTTGACTTCTTTATTACCCGTATAAACTTCATTTGGCAAATAAGCCTCTTGAGGTATGACATGTAATTTTAATGGATAAATACCACAATTTTGGAAGCCAGAAACTATGTTGTTGGTAGTTAATGCATGATTTCAGGCTGCAGTAAACAAAGAAAAAAATTTCTTATTACCAATGTCAATATTGGGATGATGGATAACAACTGTTCACACCCGGATGTAAAAGCTGATTTTAGCAGATAGAAACAAGTACGATCCAGGGGTTGCAACCAATGACAGAAATGAGCTGAGAGTTCGTTAAAAAAGATATTTTCTTCTCGAGCTAATTCAATTAACTCCATAAAACAGTGGGAATCATTTCCATCTAAAATTAGTAATTGGGACCGTTTTTAGTAATTGACTAGCATATTTTAAGAAGGGCTCTTTCCCAAAACCAGTTCCTCTTGATGCTCGGAATACAGCATAATTGATTAATTTTTTTCATCATCATGTGATAGCATTGGTTTCTTGCCTGCTTTTGCTAACATGGGTCGTTTCAATTTAAATTCTCCTGCAGCGAACTCCTTAGAACCCCAAAGTTGCGCTCCTTCTACTGCTTTGTCCATTGCTTCTATATTCCAAGTTCATCTATGAAATTTTTCGGCTGGTTTATTATTCTGAAACAAAGAGCATATTCATAATTTTTATATTAATTTATGGCCAAGTTTTGATTTAAAACATCGAGAGTAGAAAAGGAATTGCAACAACATCAAGTGTACATCTAAAGTAAGATTACATGAGTAAAAAATATTTAGACTAGCAGTGGCATCCTTGGAGAGGTTCATCCACTCTAAAGGAAAGAGAAAAAACGAGTATAGGTCGAATAGAGCAACAGGGTATAAGAACTTCTACGTCAAGGGCAAGAAAAACTTGAGTCTAAAGTACCTGGTGATGCTCCGCAGTAGTGAGGCAAGTCAACAAGAGTTTAGATTCTCCGGTATATCACCCGGACTTCCTGTTTTTCGTATTTTTCGTAGAATGGATAGTCCATTTGCTCTGTGTTGTATTGATTGAGTTATTGTTTAACCAATTGGGAGTTATAATTTTTTGAAATCTATATCTTTACCTACAAGCGTTATTAACCCGGGCAACGCCGGGCACCTCTGCTAGTATTCAATAAAAACGAACACATGAAAACACTTAGTAAAAATTCATAATGAAAATTCGAAAAAATTTTTTGGGGTTATTTACTATTTGGTAACCTGTTCCTGCAATTCGCATTATGCTATCGAAGTCTTGAAACAAAACTTGGCCATTAAACAACTTCGTGTTGTTTGGCAGTCGCGGTTTATTGTGTTGATACGCTTGCATCATCGAGGGCTGCCTGGGAACTTCGATGACTACTTGATCCCTAACCACTTGCTCAGTTTCTCAATATTCTGCTAACTCGCCATTATCTCTAGTTATTGCTCATTTTTAAAGATTTTCAAGAAAATGTTAAGTTCTAACAACTATTAATTCTAAGAAAACCCCAAACAACAGGAATTATACCATTGATACAAATCAATATTGTTTTATAATTCCCAGAAGTGGAATGAATCTTCATTACATAGCTTAATCAGAAATTATTTATCGAAATCTGAGGTATACAGTGACTTGAAGATCTAGTTTCATCAAGATCGGAATACAACTGTAGATTTATATTAAACACACACAAACAAACACTCTTCTTCATATATATATATAGAAGACTAGCTAAGGCACCTGGTGTTGCCCAGGATCATTACAGCTGTAGATAAACAGAACGCCTGAAGAAGTTAAACAATAACTGATGCGTCAGAAAATTTTCATATGTCTGTAATATTTAGCAGATTAATATTAATTTGCATAAGTCTTCCCAGATTATACAACAATACATGATTACATTTTCTCGCATTGCAATCTTTGACTGATTTTTGTAATTACCAGATTGTTCTATGCTTTTACTAGATTTTTTAGATATTGTGTCACATGGATAAGCAGAATAAGTGACAAGAGAAAGGAAAGATATAATATAATAACTATTTTATTGATAGACGAAATAATAAAGATAAATTAGAATTTATAATTTTAGAGCTTATGCAGTGGAAGTTTGTTTCTAAGTTCGATAATGTCTTTATTAAAATTCAGTGCAGTGAGGCTTATAGACTTCAAGTCACCCTCGCTAACTTAGTTCGCACCCAATTTCGATAATCAGGAAAGTTTTACGAATTAATACGAATTGTCCCGGTGTCGTTCTAAATATTGGGGTAGAATAACGTCCTTGTAAGAAGAGGTGAACCAGTCCCTGTAGTGGCGAAGTCAGGAGACAACACCTTGTCGTAGCTCGCCGCTAGATCGCGGCTGAAGAACCCATTCTTTGAGAATAGGTCGAGACACTTGACGCAGATTAATCGACGTTTTTAGAATGAGGGACGCCTGCGAAGTGGCGTTTCCTGTAGATTACACCACTATGCAATTTTTGTCACAACACATAGAGAACACTGCACTTTATAGGGTTGGCTCATAAGCACAATAGGGTAATTGACGTAACACCATTTAGCATACACACCACCACTTGACGTACCTCCAAAGGAAATACACTGAGGTAGTCAAGAAGCCTAACCAACCCAAGCGGTCTTCCATATTATACAAAAAAGAAAGTAAGATTGACGATTGTCAGAAACAAAAAACAAACGAAGTAAAAAATACAAGGAGAAATAAGATTATCACATCTTCCAGTAGTCTGGGAAAGAGACGTTGCTAATATCTTCAAAATTGATGTCAAGAACGTGCCTCGGTTTACGATACTTCGTATGCCAGTTCATATCCATTGAGTTCTCCAGTATTCCTTTCACAAGCTTATTGTCGTGAGTCTTCATCTTCTATATCATAATCAAAAGGAGATCCTGTATAAACTTACCGATATGGGCCATGTTTAAATCGAGGTGGATGGATTGGTTTTTCACCGTCCTTCTGTCCACCTGGGCAATGGTCCTCAGGGTAACATTCTGGAATGACTGTAGTTCACTCCATCTGCTTTTACAGATAGTCGCCCACGCAGGCATGCCATAGAGGAGTATGGTCCGGATAATCGATTTGTACAGAAGTAGCTTGTTGTCAATGCTGAGGGCGATGTTGCGACCCATAAGAGCTATCATACTGTACTTAGCCCTCTTCGCTTTGTTCAGAGCATAGGACATATGCTGGTTCCATGAGAGTCTTGAGTCAATGATAACTCCCAGGTACTTGTAGTTGTCCACCCAGTCCAGTTTCTTATTAAACAGAACAAGAGAATCTGGGGGATGCTTGAGCTTCCTATTGAGGTACAAAGCCTTGCACTTTCCGACGTTAACGTTCAACTTCCAGCAGTTAAACCAGTCTTCGAACTGCAGCCGAGTGATAACGTGAGCCGGCTGGTGTGCCCATGTCATAATGGCAGTGTCATCCGCATAAAAATACAGATTACAATTATCGGGTTTTGGGAAATCATGTACAAAGTAATTAAATAGTACAGGCCCGAGGACAGAACCCTGAGGGACACCGGCCTTTACAACACGGGGTGTGGAAAGATTTTCTCCAACCTTGGCTTGATAGGATCTGCCGTCAAGAAAGGATTTCACCATCAAGATCAAATCGGCAGGGAACCCGTCTCTGATCATTTTGTAGACAAGGCCCTCATGCCACACTTGGTCAAAAGCTTTACTGACATCGAGAAATACCACCCCACAGTACCTGGACAGGTTCAGGGGGGTGCTCAGGTCTTCAACGAGCCTCCATATCTGCATCGGACAAGAGTGGGCAGCACGAAAGCCAAACTGCTCTTCCCGTAAAAGGTCATTTGCTAGACAGTGATCTTGGAATCTGACAAGGATCGTTCTCTCCAACACCTTGGACATCGAGGGTAGCAAGCTAATAGGACGGTAGCTCGCAGGAATTGCAGGATTTTGTCCCTGCTTTGGGATACTCAACACAATAGATTTCTTCCAAGCCACAGGGAAGTAAGAAAATTTCCAGCAGTCGCTAATGATATTGGTGAGAAATTCAATAAAGTTCTTTGGGAAATTCATAAGGGCGTTATTACTCACCTTGTCTTTTCCTGGAGCCTTCTTCTTTTTCAGTTTATTTATGATGTTGGCGATCTCACCAGCCTCGATGTTGTACTTCGTAAAATGCTTCGGGACTTCATCAGAGTTGTAAATACCTTCTTCCACACGCCGAGACATGATTTGGCTCTCGGGCTTATCGTTGGTAGGAGTAACAAACTGCAGTTCCAGTGAATCTGCAATGACTTGGGCCTTCTCCTGATCAGTTTGCACATAGTTATCTTGTGGTGTACGGAGTGGAGGAAGCATAACATTCTTCTTCTTCCGTAAAGCTCTAACCATACTCCAAATGGAATTGTCGCGAGCCGACAAGCTTTTGAGTTTTTCATTCCATCTAGCGTCGCGAAGCTCTTTTATCTCCTCTTGAACTCTTCGCACTAACCTGTTGTACTTGGTTTTGAGCCAAGGTTCACGATAGCGTTGCCAAAGTCTACGGGTCCTGTTTCTTTCAGCAATTAGGCGTTGGATTCCAGGAGAGAGTTGGATTCGATGAGAAGGTTTTTTCTCTGATGGATACTTACAGACTTCTATGGCACTGTTAATACATCTGGTGATGTCATCAACAAGTTGATCGATGTCCTCTGTACAGTAAGCAACGTCGGGATGGTAGCCATAATCCTTAAGAATATCTTTGTAGAGCCTCCAGTCTTGATGATGTACGAGTTCCTCTCGGAAATTTATGTCAACATTGTCAAAGTACAACGCCACAGGTTTATGGTCAGAAGAAAGGTCATCAATCGTGAAGATATTGTACGGTTTGAAGAAACCCTTCAAGAGCGAGATGTCCAAAACGTCACTACTAGGGGAGTGGTCGCAGTAGTAGGTGTCCTCCACAGGTCCAGCAGCGATGATATCATCTCTACCTTGTATTTACCTATAGAGAATCATGCCGTTGTAATTCTGTGTTCTGGAGTTCCAGCTTGGATGCTTGGCATTTAGGTCACCAGCCAGGACGACTGGAGTGTCACCACTGAAGAGTTCATCAAGCTCGCAAATGTCAAGATAATGTTTAGGTGAATTGTAGAGCGCTACGAACTTCACTTCACCACAGGAGACGTCATTGATAATGATGGAGGCTGATTCCATACCTGCATAAGACTTGGATACTAATTCTTGGTGTTGAATTCCCCTCTTAATGATGATCGCAGCGCCCCCAGACGCACATCTTGCAGCATTTGAAGCCATTCGATCCTTACGGTACACACAATAGCCAGGTAGCTTGAAGTCTTGGCTTGGTTTGAGGTGAGTTTCACAGAGAAAAGCCACGTCAATTTCGTGATTTATCAGAAAGTTGTGAAACTCGATACGCTTTCGGGGAATGCCCCTAGCGTTCCATATCACGCACCGAAGTTCACCTTTGTTGATTACAGTATAACGTCGTGCAGCCATACTAAAATTAGTTGGTCGTAAGGAGCCCACTCAACTGTGGGTAACTTTTGCCTAGATTAGAAAACAGATTAAAGATACGTCCTAATTGCTTATACATACCTGGTAGGTCGTTGATGTTGAGGCCTTTATCTTCCGGCGTAGACACAGCGGCAGCATAGGGTTTGCCTGCTGTCACTTTGGAACTAGACATCCTTTGAACCGGGGGGTACTTTGGACATTTCGTGTAGCTTGATGTGTGCTGTCCACCACATCTGATGCACTTTGGGGGTTCTTGTCCTTTGATCTTGGGGCAATCTCTTGACTGGTGCCCCTCAGCACATTAATTACAACGAGGATCTTCCATGCAGCCCATGGATACGTGTCCGAAGTGCAGGCAGTTGTAACACTGTAGTGGCTTCTTGTTCCCTCGAAAGGCCTCCACTGAAACTGCCAGCGGCCCAATACGTGTTACGTTTTTCAATGATTGGTTGTGTTCGGTGTTCGGGAGTAGAACCAAAACCATTGGCATATCAATGGATCCTTTGGCTTTCCTCAATCGAATAACTTTTTCCGGGAAGTAGTTGGTTCTTTTTAGGTCTTCTTGGAAGTCACCGAGGTCATACGTAACATCCACATTACGAATTACGTATTTCAAGACCTTCTCCGACTTCAGTTGATGATGCTGAATTTTTAAAATATTATCAGATTTAATGCCAGAGACTAACCTGTTGTGTGTTTCTTCATCTTCACATCTAACCTTGATGGTTTCAACTCTGCCCGTATGAACGGCGATCTTTTCGACTGGAACATGCTTCTCGAGCTCCGTTAAAATCGTCTTAAACGGGACGCCATGAGTCCGCACGATAATTGGCGGTACATACCTCTTCGTGATCCTATGGTCTTTATTAGCCGAGCGACCTTGTACATTCTTCGGATTCCTCATTCTAGTCGCGCTTACGACTTCTTCATTTATACTGGAGACGGTCTTTAGGTTATCGATCCTCGTGCCTTTTCTGAATTTTTTATTAGTTACACCAATCCAGGGACTGTCGTCCACTTCTTCATCAGTTCCGTCAGAGTGACTTCTCTTACAGCCACCGTTTGTCGAACAGTCACTATTTTCTATTATATCCATAGACTCCATACTATTAGAAGAGGAAATAGTTTTTAAGACATTACTTACCTTGCTGCTATCAACTGGATTATCTTCCGTGGAGTTACTTGCCTTCGGAGTCCCGGAGCATTTCCCAAAGGCTTCCTTAAGTTCGCTTATCTTGTCAATAACATCTCTACGAGAGTCCTTACTTTCCTTATTGATACCTTCGAACTTCTCCTCAAAACGTTTGTGTAGGAATTCGACTTTTTCCTCCAGTGCACTATACTTAGCGTTTATTTCATCCCGGAGGGCTTCTAACATTTCGTTGAACACTAGGTCAAAAGCAGCAAACCTAGCATCCAAGCAGGCATCCCGGTAGGCCTTTTCGCAGGACACAGTTTTACCATCCGCCACTAGCAAATGCTCTTTAGCCGACTTCAGCTTGGTTAATTTAGACGAAGCCATCATATATAAATGTATAGAACCAGGGGGGGGGGAGTAATCTCGTAGCTAGGTGTGCCCTAAAGAAGCCGTCCTAAGAAGGACGCACCTAGCTCTAAGAAAAAAGAACAAGTCAGGTTTGCGAGAAAATTAATTCTACGACAGGGACCCGCTCGTGAATGATTAGAATAATAATAGATGATATGAGAAAATGTCCTTAGTTAGGTTTGCGAGGAAATTAATCCCAACGCCAGGGACCCAGAAGGATAATGAGCGTCTTCATGTACTGGTTTACGGGAATATTAATTCCAACGCCAGGGACCAGCACATAAGGCGTAACAGAAGGTGAATATCGCCCTGAAAAGGGCGCACCGTGAAATGAAAATAATGAAATGATACCTGAAAAGAGAGTAGAGTGATACCTTGAAGAGCTAGTCCGTTTTGATCGTCCTGATCGTCCTCAGCCTAGGTTCCGTCCTCAACGTAGGTTGCCCCTGATATAATCTCAATGTTATCAGCAAAGATACAGCTTTTATAAGGTTTTGGAACCAATCAGGATACCAGGCTAGTGGTAAATATCCTGATTGGTTTACAAGAAAAAATAAACACAATACAAAAAAAAAAATACAAAAAGGGGGGCTTAATAATAATATTAACTTGAAGACAATTATAAGCAATTGGCTATTATATCCGGAGTGACGCTATTACAAACAAAGGGCTGCTAAAAAGTTATTATATCCACAGTGAGACTAGGTCACATGGGATAGTAAAGAATTCCACAGTGATAAGTCTAGTGGGCCTCTAACTACTGAACCATGATAGAGGCCCACTAGACTTATCATTGTGGAATTCATTACTATCCCATGGGACCTAGTCTCACTATGGATATAATAACTTTTTAGCAGCCCTTTGTTTATAATAGCATCACT
>JAHWFO010014350.1:0-11326 GCA_023313115.1 Rhysida immarginata
ATCATCAAAAACTGAGAATGAAGATCCTATATGAAATTAAATTAAAAAATGAATGAAAAGAATCAACAATGATGTAGAAGCAGAAGACGACTGCAATGTTTAAAAATAAATGATAAAAAAAATATTCCGTTATACCTGGAGATTGTTCATTGGTCAAATGGAAAGGATTATTCTGAAAGAGCACAAAAACGAATTTGCTTTAAATTCATTATAATTTAATTAATGATTTACTATAAATACCTGAATATAAGTCGCACGTGAATATAAGTCCCACCTAATGATATGAAATGAGTAGATCGCTCATGAGCTGCTTTCAGCACCACCATCGTGTCCCCATTTGAAGGCCTGGCGGCCATTGCTTTGGTAGTCAAAAAATGGCTTTGTAGTGGGGACAATTCTTCCACCAGGGAGTCAGATTTAATAATACAAGGTGTGATCAAAAAGTTATGTATCTCAGCAACAAATGGTACCATGACCCCTAACATTCATAAATCAGCTTTTCAAAGAATTTTGTTTCACGTGCATTGAGAACTGAGAAAACACTGCTATTGTGTCCATGTATGTGAGGTTGTCTGTGAGTTTTACGATAATCTACGTACCAATAAAATAGACTTCCAAGACACGTTCCAGAAATGCTGGACTCATTGTATGGCTTCGCAAGGGGACTATTTGAAGGGGAACGCTGTCTAAATGTATTTAAATAAACTCCTTTCTTTTTAAATCAATCAGTCCGAAACGTTTTGATCGCACCTCGTATAACGACCCTTTCGTGCTGACTTTAATAAACAAGTCACCAGATGATGTTTCATAGTATTTTGATGAATCGCTACCATTAAGACATCATCCTGGTTGTCTCATCGATCAGCTCTGAAATCGATGGAGTTAAGCAACTTTAGGCACGGCTAGCTGCTGGCTGGGTGACAGCCAATTGCTTGAAGACCACTGCTGCGTGGGACGGCTATTTGGGGGATAGTCTGATCCATTTGCTGAGTGACCAGTGCTGGACGCCCAACAGCTGGTGATAGCCACTGGTTTGTTCGTCCGCCAGCAGCTCTTCCATCATTAACCCCCCATGCTTCAGAGAGCACGTTAATAAGATCAAATATTCAGGCATGCATCTATGTTTCATTTGAACAACCCTTATAAGACCATCTTACGTTTCTTTCATTGTTACCGTTAAGAGTAATAATAATTCAACAACAAATTTATTTATACCTGTGCTGCTTTTGATTCTTCTTCAAGATAATTACAGAAGGAGCGAAGCGTTTGATGGGCAGTGGCTTGAGCTGCAGTTCGAACAGCTGTACTTCCATCGACATAAACATCCAAACACAGTTGAAAGATTTGTTGAATCATTTTGGCGTTCATGCTCCACCAATTGGTACAGGCCATGTTTAAAAGAACCTATACATGGCGAGAATTTAATACATTATACACACACAAATTCACAATTGTAAATTATTATTATTATTATTTTAAGCAGACACGTGAGGGTACTTACTTTAAGAATTTCAATCTGTATATCATCTGAATGTGTATGGATAGAACCAACAGCATGTAGCATCTGTGAAGGAAGCCACTGGATTTCGTTCTCACATTCAAAACTCGAGTGAAACCGATCATCTCGAAGTAATTTCTAATTTTAGAAAATAAGGGTTAAGGACTTTCTACGGAGTGGTAGCCATTAACAAGATCACGTTCTAAATTTAACATTAACCCAACAAAACTGTTTCCTTTTTAAAGCATCTGTTCATCTCCTCCTGTGATTATGGGAACGAGGTTCATCTACCATTTTGAGCTTCCTACAAACTTCCTAAGCCAGTATAGTCTTGGACCAACAGAGCTGATTTGGGGAGGAAATAGCTGCTGCTTTTTAATTTAATAGGCTAACTACTAATAAGTTGCGCAACTGCATTCTCGGTCATGCTTTTTGCTTACATCTTGGAAATAAACAATCACAGGTGGTCCAAGGATGATCCTAATGGTGTAGCTTCACAAAATCCTGCGCTTCTGAACTGCACACACCTTGATTTTCCACGTTACAAATATTTATGAAAATTTAATGAAACTGCCCCACCCACAAGGAGTTATCCGAATAAGTAGGTATACAGCAAGAGATACATCTGAACGCACCTTTATTACGTTATAGAGCCAAGACATGCACTCATTTGTACAGTGCATCCCAACGGAAAGCGGCCAGCCGCAGGTGTAGGTGATCATACAGATGGCGAATGTCATCTTGGGGAACATCTGCCCAGGCCTGGTGAACCTGCTGTGTCAGTTCATGGAGATTGCGGGGTGATTGTAAATGACGTCCCCCCCACGTCCCACACGTGCTCAATTGGCAATAGGTCTGTGGACCTCGCGGGCCATGGCAGGCAGTTGACATGCTGGCGTTATCCTGCTGAAAGACTGCGCCGGGTATGGTGTGCAGAAAGGGCAGTAATACGGGCTGCAGAATCTCTGTAACGTACCGTGCTGTCGTCAGGGTGCCTTGGATGGTGACTAAAGCTGTTCTGGTATCGTAGCCAATGGCACCCCAGACCATGATCCCGGGTGTTGGTCCCGATGTCGATACTGGATGCTTTGTTCATTGGCACGTTCCAATGGTCTGCGCCACACCCGTCTGCGTCTGTCGTCGGTGTCCAAACAATAGCGGGATTCGTCGCTGAAGACCACCGGGCGCCATTCCATTCGTGCTATTGTTGCTATTGACACTGGAGCAGTACTGGGAATAGTGATGTCATCCCGCAGTTGCCACAGGGTGATGGTTCTGTCTGCTAGCGCTGTTTGCAGTATCCGCCTATTGGTACGGGCTGACTTGCTTCTCCGGGCCCCAGAACTTGGTCTTCTGGCATGTGTGCCTTCCTCTTGTCATTGCCTCCAACATCGGCCTACCGTCGGTGAACAGCAATCCGTCTGGTTGACCATCCAGCCTCGGAGAGGCCAATAATCCGACCTCGTTCAAAGTCCGTTAATTACGTGAACGGTTGTCGTTGTCGTCGTCGCGGCATTGAAACCGTTGTGCGGATTACAGTATCGTACGTTCACGAGGCAGTTGCTTCCTCCCTATTGCATGGAACGTCCCGCACAGTTGTCAACTGATGAGCTTATACACGCACCTAGACACCCTGTATCAACCCAAATGGTCATGTCCAGTGAGCATGCATCTAATCGTTTACTAGTCGGAGGTAGACGAACTCCCCCCACTAAATATGGATAAGGCCGGATAACTCCTTGTTGGTGGAGCAATTTCATTGCAAAGCAGTGTAGGTCTGCAAGAGCACTTAGCATTTCGCATGAGGCCTCGCTTTTATATAAACCTTGTCATCATCCCCGTTGTCTCATTTCATTTAATTTATTGTCATGTTTTCGCAAGACCTCAGAAAAAATTTGGAGCATGCTTTTATCTCCATGTTCTTGTAATAAGGGATCACCTTATATATTTTTTTTTCCTGTTTTGTGTTGGTTTTTTTTTTAATAATATAGCTACTGCAACCACATTCTCCACATCTGTCTTAAGAAATAGCCAACGCAATGAACATTGATAGGAAGGCAAGAACGAATGAGAGCAATACGAACGGTGGTAGCTATTTGTTTACCTATTCAGTCTCCCGTCTTAAGTTTCCTATTGTTTCTGGTTGTTCGCAACTAATCGACAGTACGTAAGAGGCCTCAATATACGAGGGTGGGCTGAAAAGTAATGCCTCCTTGGCTGTAACTTTTTTATTTTTTAACCGATTTTCAAATTTCTTTTAGTATCTGATACTCATATTTCTCCTCTATGAAATGCACTATTCACTTTTCGACATAGTCCCCATCCCTTTCCACGCATTATACCAATGCGTGACTAGCCGGGTGAACCCGTCGGAGAGGATTTCCGGGGTTGTCGTCGATACGAGGATCGAATGGCAGCTTTGGATAATCTTCTGCAGCACGATAACGCCACACATCAGAGGGGGTTGCAGCGCCTACAGTTCAAAGATGAAAAACTGCAGTTCAAAAACGAAAGACTTTGCACCTTGCGACTTTCACCACTTCCCAAAGAGGAAAGAGCACCTTAAGGGGCACGAGTTGCGTTCTGACGACGAGGTGAAACCTGCCGTTCGGTCTTGGTGTCGACAACAACCCCGGAATTCCTCTCCGACGGGTTCACCCGACTAGTCACACGTTGGTAAAATGCGTGGAAAGGGATGGGGACTATGTCGAAAAGTGAATAGTGCATTACATAGAGGACAAATGGGAGTAATCAGATACAAAAAGAATTTTCAAAATTGGTTAAAAAATAAAAAAGTTACAGCCATGGAGGCATTACTTTTCAGCCCTCCCTCGTAATTACAGTTTTTATGGTTTCACAGTAATTACAAGTGTAATTTACAAAGCACTTAATTACGAGGTCTGTTCAAAAAATACGTAGACTGACGTCATAAAACAAAATATACTTTATTCAGAAGTTACACATCTGGGTCCCCTTCAAAGTACTCTCCTCCCCGACGCACACACTTATCCCAACGGTGTTTCCACTTTTGGAAACAGTCCTGGAACGCTTCTTTTGTGATGTCCTACAGCGCCTTCGTCGCATTTGCCTTTATGTCGGGAATCGTCTCAAATCTCCTTCCTTTCAAAGGTCTTTTGAGTTTGGGACACAAGAAGAAGTCACAAGGAGCGAGGTCAGGTGAGTAGGGTGGGTGAGGAAGAACAGTGATCGACTGTTTGGCCAAAAACTCTCGAGTTCCGAGGGCTGAATGGGCTGGAGCGTTGTCGTGACGAAACAACCGGTCACATTTCTGGCCTTTTCTGCCGGAAAGCATCCCGCAGACACAAAATTAACACAAAATTTCACAGCAACTCTTTGCTCGTTCAAGTCACTCATTCTAAAAATCCGCCAAACGAAAAAAACACACTTCACAAACAACCGCGTAGCTAATCAACCAATACTGATATTTGTAATCAAAAAACTGCCTTGTAATCAGCGGATCTGTCAGAAGATGGCGACACCAAGCGATTTTGATTGGGACCAACAGGGCGCGCGCAATTCAAACAGTCTACGTATTTTTTGAACAGACCTCGTATTTTATCTATGTGATTGAACACTTAAAGAGCACAGTCCTTACCTGCAAGCCAATAACAGCATGAGAAGTAAGTTTGTTATTTTTGGACAGCAGAGCTTTTTCAAGGGCATTCAAACATACTTGTCTGCAAAAGAAGAGTAAGAGGACAAAAGCTTTACAAATGGCCAATACATCTGCTATTTTAAGATATGTGGTCTTGTAAATTACCTAAGTTCAAATGGCGGTGCTCTTAAATTCCCTTGTTGCGTTTCTAGAAAATCTATGAATGACACCGAAAGTATTTATTAAATTAAAGCAAAATATTAGAATTACCCAGTTTAATATTACAAAGGTTGAAATTAAACCCAAAAAAATACATAAATTAATAATTTAATCTGAAGGTAAGTAATAAAGGTTAGCCTTATTCATGCTAATTTGAACTCAGTAGTTTTAGTACAAACACCGTTCAATTTATGATATACAGGGTGAAAATCAAAACTTAGTACGAACACAAAATTGCGAATTGAACTTGTTGAATGCGGTCGTCCAATGGTAGAATATTTAGATGTAGTAATTGATGACGACTGCGCGTTCATCATTACAGGAAATGTTCATGTAGACCATAAAGATGATTGCATGAATAATCGCAAACGAGTTTTTAAAAGCAGTCATACACTTCCGATTGGCCGTTGCCATTGATAAAGACACTACCAATATTGCTATTCCTGGACCTTCTCTTTTTATTTAATCAAGTCAGCAATATACAGGGTTGTGCATAACCTTTTGCTAGGGGTCTGGAAAATAAACAAAACTAAGTGGAATGTTCTGCGGTTGATAATCAAAAAGTACGTTTATTTCTGCTTTTATCACTTCAATATTTAGTGTGGCCACCACCTGCTTCTCGAACAGCACGCATCCGTTTCGGGTAGGAGCGGAGGAGTGTCTCAAACAGAGCAGTATCGTACTCCATGTCCTTCAGCACAGATGTCAGGTGTCCCATTAGAAGGTCTCGAGAATACCGATTTTCACCACGTTCTTGAATCATTAAACATTCCACTGCGTCTTTTAACACGGCTCCAAAACGTTCGCAACCCATTTGCGATTAATAAAAGACGCACCTGCTTCCATTGCCTCTCGATATACATTTGGACGAACTTTATCCATGAAACGCTGCTCTTCACTGTCATTTATTAAACCAGCCATATTTGTTTGATACCAATAGATGCACAATGAACTACTCTCTGCCGAAGCGTCATAAAGAGTGTGCTACAACGCTGCGGTTTAAGTCGCAGATCCCTAGCAAAAGGTTATGCACAACCCCGTAGAACAGAATGCAACCTTTGGATGGTGTTTTTTCCTGTGCTATTCTTGTAACATTCTCCCTAGACCTTCAACAAGGCCTTCCTGTGTTTCTTCTTTTTACCTGTGTTTCGTCTGCTTCATCCAGATCTACATAATACGCTCCACAAGACCTTCGATTCATCTGTGTTTCCGTCCACTTCATATATTGCATTTCTCCACACTGGATCACTTTCATTATCAATTGTTTTTAAGATTTAATTTATTTTTTCTATTTTTTTAGTCTTATTACTTAGCCAGGACTTTGTTGTTTTTTATTCTTATAACAGTATTGTTGCTCTAGAACTGTTGGTTGTTCAATGTCCGCAATTCAGAAGTGTTAGCTGTTCAATTGGTTAGAACAGTGACGGTTGTATCCCTTGCTTGAGTCAACATTATTCCTTCCCTTTTCTATATTTTAATAAGCCTAAGATGTTGGTAGCGAGTTTGAAAGTGTCAAGAAGCGTAAAGATGTTAGGAGTGGTTGAAAAGAGGTGCCACCATGATCCCAATTTCTTTATTAGAAGCTTTAGCATAAAAGCTACTTATAAGAATGCACCCTTGGTCTGTATGTTTATCCGGCCGTCCGCCGTTTGCACGATAGCTTTAAAACGGATTAACTTTTTCAAATTCCGTTTTCAGAAATATCACCATCAAAGTCTTAGCTCGGCCGTATCAACTTTTCTGAATTTTTCGTGGACCCCTTCGAGCGAATTCACCTGCTAAAACAGTGAGTGTAAAGAATACAAAGATAATGGCGTGTCATATACCAATCGATTTGTCAAGAAGGAATACATTGTTACTTTCTGTTCATCTTTTAAGCATTACTGACATCGGCGCGCGCACGTGAAATCGCTTTGTCGACGCACGATTGCTCAAGTGCTCATAATCTATATTATTAAGTAGCGGAAGAATGGAGCTACTTATTGGTTTTATAATGTCAGTCCGTCTCCTTCATAATTTCTACATTTTTCGAGGTAGAAGGTTGAAATTCGGAATGTAGCTTGCTATCTGCACTATTTCGTTTGGTTTTGATTGGTACACTGGGGTCGGAATTACGGGGGTGGGATTCAGAGAGGACAACATTTCAATGTGCTACTTAGGTACGTAAAGGCGTGAAATTCAGTATCCAGATTCCTCTAGGCAAGATCTACATTACTAAGAAGTTTAGGCCCAGTTGTTTAATTGGGGTCAGATTTGCAGGGGTGGCAGTCAGTTGGTCTTTAGAACTATGGCAACATATGGCATGTGCTAATCATGCATTCGGGAACGACGAGAAAGAAAATACGAACTTTTTTACATTTTCTACATATTACGTTCGAGAAAATTCTTTGATCTGCTGTAATTCCGGCTCTAATTGGAACATGATCCATATTCATAGGACATTTTTTGCTCAACCTGATCTCTCGAACAAAATGCCGAAATGTTTTACACTCGTTGCGAATCACCCTGTATTTTAATTTGCCTAAGATGTTGGTGGCGAGTTTGAAAGTATCAAGAAGCGTAAAGATGTTAGGAGTGGTTGAAGAGGTTTTGTCACCACCACGATACCAATTTCTTTATTTATATGCTTTACTTCAGAACTCCATAACATACACCCCCTCTGTTAATACTAAAATGTAAGGCTGCGTGCGAGTCGAATAATTTCAAGAAAACTTTGATTTGAACCATTCGAACGTGCTACAAATCTACATTAAAACAATTCGAAATGAATTGATCTGTTTCTCGAGTCATTCTCGATCCTTTATCGAATTCATTTGAACTAGCATTGAAGTTTGGCTGCTGTAACGAATTGTGTGATTCATTCAATTAATTTGTATTCAACAACTTTTGAATACCTTATTCGAAACCTATTCGAATGGCCTTTGAATATTCCTTTCGAAAACCATTTGAACATGCCTTAGTTTTCTTCACTTTTCTCAACATATTTGCCGTAATGTTTCCGTAGAAAGACCTAGATTATGAATTTGGTTCCGTTTCTAGCACTATTGTTCTAACGTTAAAGTTAACGCTGCAGCCGTATGCATACGAGTGGTTCTGAAATCTTAGAATTTCAATATCTTCTGCATTTACAATGTCCCCGAAGATTTCTTATGGATTAGTCCGCCATAAACACCGAAATGAGCTATTATTTGTAAGTAGTTATAAGCTTATTTTCGGATGTATTCGAAGGTTTCGAATGGTATCGTTCGGATAAAACCAATTCGAGTTTACAGGAGTGATCAGCCTCCTTGAATCGAATTAATCGAATGGATTTGATTTCAATTCAAGTGCTTTTGAACTTTTTCTGAATCCATTTAAAATTATCTTTGTTTCATTTGAAGCAGAATTTGTGGTTTTCAAATGAATTCGTCTGCACCCTTATTCGACTCGAGTTAACACTCGTACGCAGCCTTACTAAAATGTATTACAGTCCATCCCAAAAGTTTATAGACATCAATGTTTTGCTGATTACGTCACTATGACGTCAGTGATGTCATGGAAAGTTTTTGGGTTTTGAATGAAAGCATGTGCAAGTTGATAATACGCAAACATTACCAAAATTTTACTTTTCAGAAAAGCATTGAAAATGCTTATGATAAACCATTGAAAATGCTGCGTCCCAAAAGTTTATAGAACAACATAATTTTATGCAATATGTAAATATTTAGTGATGACGCAAGGTTTGGAGTGTATAAATATGCTGTGAAATAGCTCAAGAGCGACATTTTACTCATCAACGAAATGCCTAGAGCTTCCCAGCTAACAGCTGATGAGGTTGCCAGAATATTCAGCTTAAAATCGCAGTGTGACATTTCCAATGCTTTAAACCGTTCTAAAAGTATTACTTACCGAGTTCTAGCTCGTAGAGAGCCACACCAACCAAAACATTGTTCAGGAAGACTGCGTGTGACAAGCTCTCGTGATGATAGATGGATACTGAGAATGGCTTCCTCCCAGAAAATGTCCATACTCGACATCACTGGTAGTTCACATTTGCATATATCAAAGAATACAGTTCACAGACGTATTAAAAAAGCTGGTTACTTTATTCACAAGAAAATGAGACGTAAACCACCACTCACAAAGCTTCACCAAAAGAAGAGGTCGCAGTGGGCTCGTCAGTACGTCATGTGGTGATAAATGGCTGAGTGTGCTGTTCAGTGATGAAAAGAAATGGAATCTGGATGGTCCTGATGGATATGCAAGCTACTGGCATGATTTAAGTAAAGAGCCCCGAACATTTTTAGCAGACAACAAGCTGGTGGATCGGTGACGATATGGGTGGCCTTTTCATAATATAATGGTCAAGCTTCCTTAGCATTTTTAGATGGACGACAAAACTCAGAAAAGTATACAGGATGTTTTTGAATTGAGTACAGATTTTTTGGAAGATGATAGAAAAGATCCTTAGAAGTATTTTTGTCATATGAACATGGGGTCCCCGCAGCTGCGTTTACTTACAATACTGCATTAAACAATCAAATGACACCGGGATGCAGTGTGCGTTGGTAGGCCTAGATTATTTTATTTTTAATAATTAACACAAGCAATCTACTATAATAACTGTAATAACACAAGAGCAATTAGAGATTACCTAAATGAGACGTATCCTGGTCGTTGGATTGGTCGTGGCGGACCAGTTGCTTGGCCACCGAGATCGCCAGATCTCACATCGATGGATTTTTTTTTTATGGGGAAGCATAAAATCAATGGTGTACTCCGAACCTGTAGATACCGAAGAAGAATTGGCGGCTCGTGTTGTCACGGTAGCAGGTGGCATCAGCGACCGTGCAAATCGACTGTTTCCACGCGTACATCAATCCATCATAAGGTGTTGCGAATTGTGCCATGAAGCAAAGGGCGGTCATTTTGAACAATTACTGTGAAAATCATACAGTAGATTGCTTGTGTTAATTGGCCCGGTGTCATTTGATTGTTCAATGAGACTCTACAAAATCATTTGATTCCGTTCGGTGAAATTTTGTGAGGAAAGAATTGGATTTTTCAGCACGATAACCATCACTCATACATCCAATGCTACAAAAGACTATCTAAACAGAAAAAATGTATCCGTTCTCGACTGGACACCGATGAGTCCTGACCTGAATCCCATTGAGAATGTGTGGGCCATTTTATCTCGGGAAGTTTATGCCAATGGACGTCAATATTCGTCTAGCAGTGAAATCAAGACATCAATCGAGTATGCTCGGAACAATTTAAATCCTAAAACGTCACAAACTTTGATTCTTTCTATGGAAAATAGTGTATATGATGCCATACGAAACAACGGAAAATCGATATGCTTTTGAGAACCAAGTGTTTTCTTGTAAATATTGGATTCCCATGAATTCTATATATTTTTGGGACAGTGCTCTTTTCATTTGTTTGCTATAACAATACGCTAATGTAACTAAATTGTCTAAAAATCTTATGTGGATAATGCAGATGATTAACTTAAGAATAAAATAAAACTTTTTCCACAACGAAACAGGAATTGAACAAACATAAAAAGAAAAAGACCGAAAATAAAATGAAAAAATAAAATCCGAGTCTGTACACGCTTTACGAAAGCTTTGCTTTCATCATTCAGCAGCCAAGGAGCCCCTCGAGAGAACTGACTTGGAATAGAACATGCTGAATATTTATAACGAATGGAAGCCAATCAAGACAAAAAGATCCAACTGAAATTTAAATATCCAACTGATGACATCCTAGTCACCAGAAACCATGATTCACTATCATTTGAGGTATACCGAAAGCCTACGAACGGTTTGAATTACATACCAAGCGATTCCAGCCACCCTTGGAATCAAAAAATGTCTACTTTCATTTCGATGATCGACAGAGCTATTAATCTCCCACTAGGTCAATCAATCCTCATTCAAAAAAGAAATTGCCTTGATCCAGAATATTGCAGTTAAAAACGGCTATAGCACACGTACCATCACCGATTT
>JAHWFO010014358.1:9047-19779 GCA_023313115.1 Rhysida immarginata
CTCTCACAAATGTATTTCATGAAGCACTGAATGGTGTTCTTCACTCAGCCCACACTCCTTGATTTGTGTTTACTGCAAACGTTGACTTTTTCTTGATGGCGCCTTTCTTTTCTGATGCCAGCTCCAGTGATGGTCAAACGGTTGCCTTCTCTGCCTTTTAACCTTCCTCCATTTTCTACTGACTTCTCTGTTTAAAAGTTTGCCCGTTTTTAGCTAGGGATTAGAACGGAGCTTTTTCCTGCTCATGCTGGTCTACCCCTCCCTAGCTCAATAACTAAACTTTTCTCCCACAGAGTCGTCCAGTTCCTTGGCCTTATGTCACTCGTAGCTTGCTGCAAGTCGCGAGAATGCATTGGATTATGCATCCCCAATCGCATATGAATCGGTCTAACAAAGTTTCCATAGAGAAATCACCTTCTCTATCCATGTCTTAGGCCCTAAGCCTAAATTCCACAGAGAATACGTTTTTAACGTCTTCACAAGACAAACATTCGCAATGCGCTCTCCAAGAGAGTCTCTATATTTTCCCCGCCTAAGATCATCCACCAATCAGAGGCTTGCATCCCTCAAGAGCTCAAGAAATGAACTCTTCGTTTCCATGGCAACCCCCCATTGTCTGGCTCACCATAATGGATTCTAAAAATTGCTCAGCAGTTGCTATGGAACACTAACTTTTTTAAGAGAACTTTAAGAGGTTCCGATAAGGAATAAAATAAGACAATAGAACGAAAATTCTTTTAAATGCCCAGAAGTTAATTATATATATCACAGAAGCAAATTTTGTTCACAAAATTATCATCAGGAGGTTAAATTTAGAGCTTATCATTGATAGATATACGATTAAAAAATAACCGCTTGATGATGATGCAAAAATGTATACACCTTCTGTTCGCAGGCCTTCTCTCTAGGAGGTGTTACTTTTGTCCAAGATGTTTTTATTTCCAATATGTCTTATGTCCACTTGGCCAGTAGACTGACTCACAGACATCACATGACTCATCACGTATGCTCTATTGTAATATGAGGGAAACAAATGATGATTAACGGCTTATATAATGATTGTTAAATTTTATTTCCCTTAACACTTGTGAAATTGGAAAAATTTCTAGCTTGGATGAAGAAGTAACACGTCAGTTAGGACGGAAATCACGAACGCCTTCAGATTGGGCAAAAAACAAAGAAAAACAACGTATATATGCTATACTCTGTCCAACGAAAAGAAAAACTGGGCGTGTCCATTTAAATTTCCAATTTCAATTATTAGCGATTGTTAATTTTACTTAGCAACAATGTCTAACAATTTATTTTTTTATTTTATTTTATTTTTTTAGAGGAAGATACAATGACGCCGTCCGGGGACCGGTATGGTACAAAACCGACGAGTTAGGTCCCCGGGGGCTACTAGAAATAAATACAATAATGAAACATACAGTTAGTAGTGACGTGTGGAGGAAAAAACAATATTCAAAAATAAAACAAAACAAAACAAAACGGGGCAGGCCCAAATGAAAACGGTGAAAATGTAAAAAGCACTTAGAATAATCGTTTTGAATACAAAACATTGATGAATGTAGACAAATAAAATAAATAAGTAATTTTAATTAGTAATATATAATAAAATTATGAGAGAAAAATACTAGAAAATGTAAAAATTTAAGACTATTTTCATAACCTAGATAATATAAGGATCAAAATAAAATAATTGATACAACTGGTGAGAATGCTGATTTAGCTGAACCCAGAAATTACTAAACAATTATAATAAACTTAAAAGATGTTGTTGACAAATATAAAATTTTTTAAAGCTTTTCTAAAGACATTATAAGTAGGTAAGGTACGAATATCTAAGGGTAGCTGAGACCAATATTTGATGCCAATGAAAGAAATACATCTACCTAAGTAGTTGTTTTTGATTAACGGTAAGCGAATATTACTGGCTATACGGGTTGGATAGGTATGGAAATGTTGATGTAGTCTTATATTTAGAGAAGAAGATAGGGACAATTGAGAGTTAGTGGCTTTATAAATAAAAGAACATAATTGAATAGTATAGAGTTGATGAATAGTTGGTATGCGCAAAAGCGTAAAGTAATGAGAGACTGAAAAAGACAAATTAAATTTCAATAGTGTACGTAGGAACCATTTCTGTAGTTTCAAGATTCTGTTTAAATTATACGAGGTGGAGGATCCCCAGAAAATGATACCGTAGCAAAGTGAGGAGTGTATCAAGGAGTAGTAGAGGGTTAATAGAATATGATTTGGAAGATATTGGAGTCTGGAGATCATCCCTTGATTTTTGTTTAATTTGGTTAACAAATTGTCAATATGGAGGTCCCAAGTTAAATCAGGGGTTAAAATTAAGCCAAGGTATTTAAAAGAATTAGTAGCAGAAATCAATTGATTGTCATAATAAACTAAGGGGTTATTAGGAACGTTACGTTTGTTACGTTGAAAAAAAAACATGAGTTTAGTTTTATCAGTATTGAGAACTAAAGAATTCGCTTCATTCCAATTTTTCAGTTCGGATAAAGCCAAATTGAGTGAAGAAATTAATTGAGAAGTATTTAGGTTAGAGAATAAAAGAGTAACATCGTCAGCGTAAAGAATGGGGTTAGTTAAAGAAAAAACCGTTGGTAAATCGTTAATAAATAGATTAAAAAGCAAAGGGGAAAGAATAGAACCTTGTGGCACGCCATGGCTTCTGTTTAGGGTTAAGGAAGATTTTCCAGAAAAAGCTAAAAAATAACGCCGATTAGTTAACAAATTAGAAAGCCAGGCCAAAGGTGGGCCATGTATATTATAAAAAAAAGACAATTTGTAAAGAAGTAAAGAAATAGGGATAGAGTCAAAGGCCTTAGAAAAATCGATGAAGATAGAAGCAACATATTTATTAGAAGACATTTCGGAAGAAGCAAATTCGATTAGATCGTAGCATGCAGTTTCGACGTTTCGATTGGGAGTAAATCCATGTTGTGCAGGGTTAATAAGGTTATGAGAATAGACAAATTGGGATAAACGAATAAAAAAAAGCTTCTCGAAGATTTTTGCGAATACAGGTAGGGTTGAGATGGGACGATAATTTGAATACACATTAGGATCGCCTTTTTTAAAAATAGGAGTAATTTTTGTTAGCTTAAGAGTTGATGGATAAGAACCAGAGATTAATGAATGGTTAAAGATATAAGCTAATGGAGACGAGATACAATGTTTGATGGAGATTATAACATCAGAGCGTAACCCAAGGGGATCAGGGGCGGAAGAAGATTTAAGTTGCGATATAACTTTATCGACTTCGTCTGATGAGGTGGGAGATACAAAGAAAGTATGAGAGTTACGAGAAACATAGAAAGGGTAATTTAAGTTGGTGTTGATAGAAGAAGGAGAAGGAGGAAGGAGGGTACACAAAAAATCTGTAAGAGAAGTAGTATCATGGTTATTAAATGATTGAGGCAAAAAATTAGAAGATGACGGTCCTTTTAGCAATTTATTTAGAATTTTCCATTTGGATTTATTAGAAGACATTTGTTTAAATAAGCGACCGTAATATTCCTGTTTCGACTTGTTTACTAGGTATTTAATATTATTTGAGAGATCCTTAAAAGTTCTGGATAAAGCCCGGGAAGGTTTGCGGCGTAATTTAAGATAGAGGGCGTTTTTCTTCTTAGAAAGGACAAGAATATAAGGAGTAAGCCATGGTTTACGAAAATTAATAGTAGGAGAATAATTTACTGAAGCCCGTGTTGTAAAGTACCGATCGTAACCAAGAAGTAACTGAGATAGAAAAAGGTCAAAGAGTTGATTAATATCATTAGTGCTAGAAAAAAGTTGTGACCAATCTGTAAGGATTAGAAAAGATTCGAAAATCGCGAGACGAGCAGAGGAGACTATACGAGATGGCGTAGCTAGATTTTGCCGGGCTTTGTTGGTGGTTAACTGGTTAAAGATAATATACAAAGGAAAATGGTCAGAGATAGAAACATCTAGAGTATTACTAATTAGAACGTTATTAAAGTTAGAAAAACAAAGATCGATTGCTGAGTAGGTTTTATGTTGAAGAGAGAAATGAGACAAGGAATAGGAAGTAGGGGTAAGGCCAGCTCTAGTAATAGGGTCTAATAGAAGGTTAAGACAGGTAGAAGGTTTATTAAAGTTTATGTTAAAATCTCCTAAAAGCAAAATTGGTTTACACATCGTTTGTAAGTCTAAGAGTATAGAAGCTAGATGAGAACAGAAAGTTGGAAAATGGCCAGAAGGAGGACGATAAATTGAAATAACCATGTATTTGTTATTGATACTAAGAGTTAAAATTTCAAAGTCATTCGATACCACTGTATGTTTAGAAATAATGGTGTAATTAAAAGTTTTAGTAATATAAACACAAATACCTCCACCACGTTTGTTAGACCGGTGGATTGAGACTGTATTGAAGTTAGTAATTTCTGGAATTTCAGAGGGGTCATAAGACCAAGTTTCCGTGAAAATTATAATTTTAGGGGCAATCGGAATATTATTCAAAGTAACTAGAGTGGATGAAAAGTTAGCATTGATACTACGGATATTTAGGTAAAAAAGACTTAAATAATGCTCAGCAGAGGAGATTTGCATATTACTTATAGCAGAGGTTAAATTATCAAGAGTGATAGGGAGTTCGTATTGGGTCATTGATGAAATAAATGGAAAGAATAATTTAATGAAATATGGTAGTAATGAAGTTTGGATTAAGGCTAAATGCAAAAAAAAGAAATAATATATAAGAAAAAAAAAAGAGGAAAAAAAGAAGAGAAGGAGAAAGGGGAAAAAAAGAAAAAAAAATAAGAAGAATTAAATCAAACTGAGGTAGCGGAGGAGAAATGAAAATAAAGAGTCAGAAAAAAGTTTCAAATTTGGAGTTACGACAAAAGGAAAATTGTGTTATTTAACGATAAAATAAGTCACCTTTAAGTTCCAGTAAAAAGGAAAAAATAAGAGAATTAACCTTAACAACAGAAACAAAGATTGAACCGGTACAAGTATCATCGGAAACATATTGAAAAAGAGAAAGCTAAAAAATAAAGTTCGGCAATAATTGTAAAATAGCAAGGACTAGATTAATGTGGTAGTGAAAATCAAGAAAAGACAGAGGAAAAAAAACCTTATAGTTAATGAAATCATATAAAAAGATCAAAGAAAGAAAAAAGAAAAAAAACAACTTTTTCTCTCTTTTTTTAAACAATAAATAAATAAATAAATAAATAAATAAATAAATAAATAAATATAAACAAACAAAATTAAACTTAGAACAACAAATAAAACAATCTAGAACTAACAAAAAAAAAAGAATCAATAGAATTCTCTTAAAATTAAAATTAAATAAATAAACAAAGAACAAAGAAAAAAATTAGATAAATCATGACCAACTTCAAGTGACTAAGTTGAAATCATTAACAGATGTTAAAGGAATCACTTTCCCTGCTGAATCTTTGGTAAATATTCGACCGCCAAAACTCCAAACATTCTTGGGGCCAAACTTCGATTTGGCTGCCCGTAAAAGACGATATCGTATGGCTGTCAAATCTTCCAATATTACAACTGGTGTCCCACGCAGATATCGGCGGTTCTTTATTATCGCATCTTTGAGTGTTGATGAAGACAGTTGAGCGATTATAGGACGATTGGGAGTTGACGCACGAGGGCCCAAGCGGTGGATCGCTGTAAAATCTGAGGTAGTAATGGGAACGCTTAAAACGTCGGAAATCAGTTTAGAAATTTTATCAGGTAATTGTTCAGATGGTTCCTCCGAAACACCAAAGATACGAATGTTGGAGCGACGAGAATATTGTTCAAGTTCGTCCATTTGTTTGATAATAGAGTCGATTCGAGGCGTCTCATTCTGATGGGGGGAGGACTCAATAGCCGTTAACTTTTCTTGTAATGTTTTTTGTTGTTGTTCGAGTTGATCTAATCTTGATAAGGTAGATTCCATTTTTTCTAGAAGGGGATGATATTTTGAGATCAAATCGGATAACTTAGAATCCAATTTTTCTAGAATTTTATCCAAAAGTAAGGAGACGAGGTGGTCGATTGACGATGAGTCAGCAAAATGTGCAGCAATAGCGTGATCAATCTTAGCGGAGAGCGAGCCTTCGTCTCCGGCTCTACCAGGCGAATCCAAAGAAGGTGGACGAACATTAACCAATTTTTGAGTTGATGGGTTTTTACTTTCTCGTGGCATAATGATGAGTTGTAGAGCAGTTAGGTTGTAATAGAATAGATAGGGATCAGATATAATATAAATTAAAAAGCGGAAAATCTTACTGACACATTCCCAGTCCGCTACTCGAGAGAGTGATTAAAAACGTCCGCACCCGTCCGCCATCTTGAATTGAATCAGAAATTGAGATCAGAAATTTAATTAGACACGCCCAGTTTTTCTTTTGTTGAATAGGGTATAGTGATGGTTTGCTACTGAAACCTACATGTAAACACCGTCATGGAATTGCCAGACTTGTGTACTCCCTTCCTCAGACTTGAGGCGCTTACATACATTATCAGGAGCTTTAGCATAAAAGCTACTTATAAGAATGCGCCCTTGGTCTGTACGTTTACCGGCCATCCGTCTGGCCTTCCGGCCGTCCGCCGTTTGCACGATAACTTGAAAACGAATTACCTTTTTCAAATTCTGTTTTCAGAAATATGACCATCAAAGTCTTAAGTTCGGCAGTATCGACTTGTCAGAATTTATCGTAGACCCCTTCAAGTCTAAAACAGTGAGTGTAAAGAATACAAAGATAATGGCATGTCATATACAATTCGATAGAATTTATATTCATCTTTTAAGCATTACTGACATCGGCGCGCGCACGCGAAATCGTTTTGTTGACGCACAATTGCTCTAGGGCTCATAATCTATATTATTAAGTAGCCGAAGAATGGAGCTAAAATTTATAATTTCTACATTTTTTGAAGTAGAAGGCTGAAATTCGAAATGTAGCTTACTATGCGCATGCTTATCTGTACTATTTAAATTGGTTTTGATTGGTACACTGGGGTCGGAATTACGAGGGTGGGATTCAGGGAGGGCAACATGTCTGTGTGCTGTTTAGGTACGTAAAGGCGTGAAATTCGGTATCCAGATTCCTCTAGGCAAGATCTACATTATTATGAAGTTTAGGCCTAATTTTTCCAGGGGTGTCAAATTTGCGTGGTGGCAGTCACTTGGTCCTTAAAACTATGGCAACATATGGCATGTTATATATCATACGTTCGTAAATGATGAAAAAGGAAAGAAGTTACCAGGTTTTTTACATTTCATACATATTACGTTCGATAAAATCAATTTTCTTGATTAAAAACTTGGGGAGAGTGCAGATAAAGCGGCAAAAATAGTCCAAATTTCTAGTCAGTCACGAATGGCTCCAAAACGAGCTTTGCGACGGGCTTTGACCAGTCGCGACCGGCCGGACTTTATAGATACACCCTAACTCTTTTAATTTGAAAATATTTTGACTGTATATATTATTGGCAAACACTGGTTTCCTTATGACTGGAAAATTTCTGCTAAAGAATATATTAAAGCCAAGATGGACTTCAAGATCACAGCATTGAAACACATTGAGATAAAATGTAACTAAGTGGCTTGTCAAACCACTTATTCCGGTAGTAACTGGTGTTTTCACACTCTGTTAAAGAGAGGCAAGAAATGGTCAACATCCAGTAAAGGAGGAAAAGTTAACACATTAAATTATTTCTAAATAAGCTAGCTCTCACTGAACACCATCCAGCAATACTTTTTTGGCAGAAAGTATTATTGCCAGCAAATGAAAACATGGTAAATGACACTTCGCCTCATGAGACAAAATGATAAGTTTTATTATATTAGCAAAACGTAAAACACTTACTTTACTTACTTACTTACTTACTTTTCAAATCCGCTTATCCGTTAGGGTCGCGGGGGCAGCAGCCGTATGGAGGATCTCCAGCGATCGCGATCTTCCGCCATCAGGCGCATGTCCTCCCTGGTAATATCCAAGCGACTCGAACCCAGATTCTCCATGTAGTCTAGCCACCTGGTTCTAGGCCGACCCCTTGGTCTCTTACCCACCGGCTTGGAAAATAACAACTGCCTAGGAAGACTAGTTTGCTGCATCCATATCACGTGGCCATACCAGCGCCAGTGAGATCTCTCAATACAGAGAAGTAGCGGCTCAACACCTAAAGATTCCCTTATTGTGCTGCTGTACACTCTATCTAGTAGGGTAACACCTGCCACACCTCTCAGAAATCTGATATCGGCCGCTTGTACCCGCGATCGCACTCTTTCGGTAATTACCCAAGCCTCATGACCATAGGTGAGAATGGGGACAAAGATAGATTTAAAGACAGAGAGCTTGGCTTTCTTACCCAGCTCGTTTCGTTACCACGGATCGCCACAGTTCACGTCTGACACAGCTTGCTGGACCTTTCCGAGCATCCAATTCTTTCTCCTGCCGTCCATCACTCTTGAATGCAATCCCAAGATACTTGAATTTCCCCACCTGTCTGAATGAGGCTTCCCTAACATGGAGAACGCACTGAGCAGGCTGTCTTGAAAGGACCAGAACCTCTGTTTTAGCCACACTGATCTTCATCCCAGCTTCTTCACATTTGGCTGCAAACCGGTCTAGTGCATGCTGAAGGTTCGTGCGAGAAGACCCAAGGAAGAAAAGGTCGTCAGCAAAGAGCAACCTCTCCACCAGGCAGTCGCCCACACAAACACGCTCATCGCCTCGGCTGCCCCTGTCTATCCAGCCCATAAAGATAATGAACAAGAGGGGCGACAGTACGCACCCTTGGCGGAGTCCAACACCCATGGTGACCGGTCTTGACTTAATGCCATTTATTCGGACACACATCTCATAGCTTTCATACAGAGACATGATAGCAACCAGTAATTGCCCATCCACTCCCCATCTTGTTGCACTTGCCAGAGCTTCTCCTGAGGAACTCTGTCATATGCTTTTTCAAAGTCCACAAACCAAGCCTAGACCTTTTTGGCATACTCCCAGGATTTCTCAAAGATTTGACTTAGAGCAAAGATGTTATCCGTCGTTCTTCGGCCAGGTCGTAAACCACACTGTTCCCTCGACAGTTTGGAATCGACTATTTCCCGACTTCTCTTCTCCAGACACATTTTTTTATATTTAAATAAAAATTTTATGATAGAGTTATAACTATTATGCATTATGATTTATCACTCTATTGTCTATCTTCTCTGTGATTTACCGAAATCCTACACCAAAAGGAAAAACATAATACTACTAATGAAATGTGCTTATTGGTAATACATTTCATTGGTAGTATTATGTTTTTACTTACTTACAGTCTCCTGAAATGACTATTTTAATTCCAAAACGTCTTATCTCCAGGACGTCTGACACTGTTTTTAACATTTCTGTCGGTGTAGGATTTCGGTAAATCAAAGAGAAGATAGACAATAGAGTGATAAATCATAATGCATAATAGTTATAACTCTATCATAAAATTTTTATTTAAATATAAAAAAACGTCATTTCTTAAGGTTGGCATTTCTTGGATTTAAGACACTTTGGAAATAAATTCTTCAAATGAGAGTGGAGGGTTTCGGGAAGAAGAGCCCACCATCTAGCTCCAATGTACGAGATACAGCGGCGCTGGTGTTGTTTTTGTTCAGGAAAACTCAGATTTTTTATGTAAAAATAGATATAATTTTATATGTAAATAATTATTCTATTTTTTCTATTCTTTAAGTTTTTTTTACTGTTTTGCACACATTGATTGTTGAGTATATATTGTTTTAATAAATGTTAATTAAAAAATCTCCACGTGATTATCACTGTCTGCAGCTAGTTGTCCCTCGCGAATAATTTTCGTGATCACGAGGATGTGTGTCCTACTATTGTTGATGTTCTTTCCGTGGTTACTGTTTTTATTATTTCAGACAGACCACTTCCAGCTTCTGGCTTGACCAGTCCTCCCTCCTTCTGGTCCTCCACATCCTTACTAGCCTGCAACATGACGTTCAATTTCTATTTATCATTTTCATTCCAATGCTCTGCAAATTACTCCTACCCTGCCGTTCGATGTTTAGTTTCTTATTGAATTTCTCACTTTCTCGCGGCAGGCATGATTCTTTACCGAACAGCATTTTTTGCAGGTTTACCCATAAGGTAGTAATGAAATTTCTTTTAATGCTATTTCAACAATAACGTGCATAAGTGACGCCATGCTGCACGTTTTCAATATTATTCCCCATTAATAATAATTATTATTTCGCAGTCTTTCTCTGGACATGAAATGGGAATTCTCAAATTTCTTTTCCTTATTCATTATAAGGAATTGGTCTGTCTTAATTCTTTTTTTATATTTCAAGTTAATTCGCTCAATGTAGCGATTAATATTTCTCGTTACAGTGTTTTGCTGTATTAAACGTACATTTAGTTATTTCTTTATTTTATTCCGAGAAATATTTTCTATTGTAATTGAGATCGCAATGCCTATTCCTCAGATAAATCCTATTTTATAAGAACATTCTTTTGTACAGAATTTTTGTATTCTATAAATGAATATCGCAACTTTTTAACCAAAAAAAAAGTCTTTTAACGAGCCACGTTTACTGTTAAGTTTTGGGGTTCTTTCTTTTAAAGTACCACCCATTAAATTCTATTTATTTTGCTTCCTCCTCTGAACATATGGTAGCAGAGGGTGGTTTCTTTCTTTTATTTTAATACAATATGGA
>JAHWFO010014359.1:0-11097 GCA_023313115.1 Rhysida immarginata
ATTGTCATTCTTCTGGAGCATCCTTCCTAAATACCTTGTTTGCTTGATAATAGAGAACGACCAGGTAGCGATTACAGACGTTGAATCCAGATAAATGATCACATGCGTTTTTTGCATCAAAAATGTCTTCGTACACCACAAAGGCTGTCCCTCTGGTCTCGGGAGTATTCCCCCTGTTGGGATAAAACACAAGCACTTTAAAGATTCAATGAAAATATTTTAATTGAAATGGGAAAAATTGCAATAAAAGACCTCAAACCTTTAGGCATCTTACGCACTAGCAACCTCGAGACATAACTAGAACAGTTATCGTTTAAGCACTTGGTTTCGGCAACCCATCAGTTGTCAGAGGCCAAAAAATCAAGAGCAACGTATTCGGCGACTGGGAAATTGCCCAACCGCTGAGGTGGCTTATTTCTATTGACGTCTACACACTAAGCCAGCTACCTCCCCAATCGCGGTTCTTCGTTTATACCGTATAGACGTGCTTTACCGGCATGCCGGAAAATGTGAGGTTCACCAAATTTCCTGTCTAACGTTAAATTACGAAGTTTATTCTTGTTTAGGTCGAAC
This sequence comes from Rhysida immarginata, assembly GCA_023313115.1. NCBI lineage: Eukaryota > Metazoa > Arthropoda > Chilopoda > Scolopendromorpha > Scolopendridae > Rhysida > Rhysida immarginata. Next base: position 574 of record JAHWFO010014359.1, read on the forward strand.
GTAGGATGATTATATTAAAAGTTTATGGGCATAAATACAGGGTGTAACTAAAGGTGTGTTACAAACTTTGGGGAATGATAGAACTGGTCAAAATAAGCATTTTTTGTTCTATGAACATTGGTCCACAACTGCATTGTTTAAGAGTTATAGCAACTGTTCAAAATGACGCCATTCAGCGTCAATGCAGGCTTGCATTCGTCGCTGTACGTTGCAAGACACCCGTTGCAGCATCTGTTGGGAGTCCCTGATGTTGTCTGCTGCTACAGCCAATCGTGCGATGAGTTCCTCCACTGAATTAACCATTGTTTCGTACATCAGGGACTTTAGGTGGCCCCACACAAAGAAATCCAATGGTGTTAGGTCTGGTGATCGTGGCGGCCAGGTAACTGGACCACCCCGTCCAATCCAACGATCGCCAAACGTATCAGTGAGGAAGGCCCGGACATGCTGTGAGAAATGTGGAGGTGCACCATCATGTTGGAACCACATTACTTGACGGATGTTAAGATGTATGTCATCCAACAGTTCAGGCAGCACCTCCTGAAGTAAGACGAGGTAGGTTTGTGCATTCATATGAGCTGGGAGAATGTACGGCCCAATGAGGCGATTGCCAACAATACCAGCCCACACGTTGACAGAAAATCGTTGCTGGAAGCGCCTTGTCGAAATGGCATGTGGGTTGATACGGTCCCAAACATGGATATTCTGGTGGTTGAAAATGCCTTCCCTGGTGAAGGTTGCTTCATCAGTGAACAGCACCTGCTGTGGGAATGCTGGTTCCTCTCTGCAACGTGCAAGAAACCATCTGCAGAATGCCATACGTGGTGCAAAGTCAGCAGCTCCAAATGCTTGCACTCGTTGCATACGTAACGGATGAAACAGTTGGTCATGCAGAACTCGCCAAACAGACATGTGATCTGTGTTCATGATGTGTGCAAGCGCACGGGTGCTACATGTTAGTCTTTCGTGAACTCTACAAAGCACAGCTTCTTCGAATTGAGCGGTACGATGGGTGCGAGCGCGACCATGCTCTCCACGCATCACAGCTACACTTCCTGTTGCTCGTAGACGTCACACAAGCCGAGCAAACATTGTGTGAGCTGGCTGACGACGTTGTGGAAACTGCCGTCTGTACAGACGACAAGCAGCCCTTCCATTACCGTCTGCAGCACCGTACACTAACAACATGTCAGTGCACTCGTTAAAGGTGTAGTCCATATCCGGATGCGATCACACACGTTAGATTTTTTAGTGTGCAGGATCTGCTTGCATGGTAATGTCATTGTGTGGTCATGTTACTTTAAAAATTTACATGACCATACCATAATTCAGAAAGGGGTGTGTCATAAGCCTGCATTGATGCTGAAGACGTCATTTTGAACAGTGGCTATAACTCTTAAACGATGCAGTTGTGGACCAATGTTCATAGAACAAAAAATGCTTATTTTGACCAGATCTATCATTCCCCAAAGTTTGTAACACATCTTTAGTTACACCCTGTATATCAATGCAGCTAATATATATTACAAATTTAGTTAAACAGAAGGAACATTCTGAAAATGAGAAAACAATGCTAAATACAATGAGAACACACTTGACAGATACAAGCAATCCAAATACCACCAAACAAAAATATGAAAATAAAAACAGGAAAAGTCATTAGTCATCTGAACGATCAGTATCACTACTTTCACAGTCTGTCAAGTTCCAGTCTGTCCTGTTGTCGTCATTTATATCAGAAGAAGGGTTACTGATAATTGCCCCAGAATTTAAATCATCTGCCATTAGGCACATTCGTTTATTCGTACGATTTGCACGATGATGCAGTCGATAGTGCGCCCCGTGCAATTACGTTTAGTGCGTTCAGTGCGGTTTCTGTGTTAGTGCACGATCTTTCACCGAATGGTCCGTGCGTTTTGAGCCAAACCAACAATATGGTGATGCCTCAACGACTTCTTTTTAATCACCCCAAGAATCTAAATTTCAAATTTTTAAAGTCTTTTTCACTTTCGATTTTTTTTTTAATCTGTATAAACCCTCTTCATCCAATTGAAAGCAAAATTTCGACCATCGTTGACAGTGATCGAAAGCTGGAGCTTCGCTGGGTTGGATGCCGCCATTTGCTATTGTAAAACGCACGAAACGACCCTGCTTCTACCATCGTGCACTTAGTTCGCGCACGAGAACGAAGTGCATGGAAATCTCCAAACACCTCTCACGGCCCACACGAGAGCTACTTCGAATGGCTAGTGCACGCACTCAGTGCAAAAAAATCACATTAAACGAATAAACGAATGCACCTATTGTCAAACTGAGGAAACAACAAGCACCTACTAGTGAGAGGGAAACTCAATTTTCTGTCTCGAATTCTCCGGCATGCCGTATAAAACGGGGTTTTACGGCCCCCTGGTCATCCTCGATTATATACGGCATGTCGGTCAAAGCGCGTTTATACGGTATCTGAGAAATAAGCTTTCACGGCCGGCCCGAGGACGATGCGAACGGCGTGGCTTCACAAAAAGTTCCGAGTTTCTGAAGACTCGCATCTTTATTTATCATCATGATCAAATATTTATGAAAATAGGCCCGAAAAGAGCATTTTGCATTAGAAACCAGGCCCTGAAATAGAATTTTAGGTGATTCCTAGCTTTTTCTTGGGGCTTGTCATCTTCCTCTTTGTCTCCTGTCAAAAGACTTTTTTTCTATTAAAAATCCTATGGAGAGGTTTTATCCTAAAAACAGACAAGAGAAGAGCGAAAAAATTTTGAACATGCCTTTATTTCGACGTTCTTGTAATAGGGGGTGCACACAATATTTCTTTTCCCCCCCTTTTTGCTTTCTTTTTTAATTAAAGAGAAAATATTTTCAAAATAACTGTCAGTTGCATAGAAAATTTGTGATGTGCTAAAAGGATTTTCGATTATACCATACCAATGTTTCTCGTACATTTTACGATCCATCTTATATGTTAATAAAGCAAGAAACGCATGGTTCAAATGTAGCTTTCAGCACCCGATAGCACTCTGGACATGCAGAGCCTCCCACTGGCTGATGTAGAGAACTACTTACATTTAAGTAACATGCTTTCGGGCGCAGTTTCCTCACCTCCTAAACTTACACCATGGTCGGACCCACGTTCATATGAACTTTTTTGCCTAGAATCACCCATACAACCTCCCCTCCTTTTTTTAATGTAAATGTTGTAAATAATTTCTTTTGTGTTCTGAAAATCATAAAGTAAGATTCACCATACTAGTGATCAGCCAGTAGTGGTATAGACTGGTGAGGGGAGTGCCCTCTATGAGTCCCAGCCTACCCTCTCCGAGGAGAAGTTTGCCAGAGCCTCGTTAGCAGCCAAGCACGTTGCCCAGCTCCCACCAGGTTGGTCTTCGGGGGACTACTTGGGGCAGTGAAGGCAATGTATGTGAACAGCTCTGCTAGTGTGAGGACAAACAAAGGCTTGTCCGAGTGGTTTGCGATTGAGGAAGGTGTGAGGCAAGGGTGTGTGATGTCCCCGTGGTTATTTAATATTTTCATGGATGCATGTGTTAGGGCAGCCGGGATTAATGACTTGGGCGTGAAAGTGGGCAATGAGAGAGTGTGCTGTTTATTGCATGCTGATGATGCTGTTATCCTGTCAGAGAGTGAAGAGGATCTTAGGACACTAGTGGTAAAAATGAACGAGGTGTGCAATGGGCAATATATGCGAATAAATGTGGAGAAGACGAAAGTACTTGTTTTTGAGCGGGGAGAGGAACAAACGCGATGTATGATTGAGCTGAACGGGGTGAACTTGGAGCAAGTGAACGAGTTTGTGTACTTGGGGAGCATGTTTGAGAGGGACGGGAGCATTGGTGGTGAGATATTAAGGAGAGTGAATGCTGGTTTGAAGGTCTTAGGCGCACTTGGAAAGTATGCTAGGAATGAGCGTTTATCGAAGAATGCCAAAATTTCTGTTTATCAGAGCATGCTGGTACCAACTCTGATTTATGGGAGTGAAACTTGGGTGTGGAATGAGAAGCATAAAAAGCGACTGTGTGCAGTTGAAACGAGGTATCTGAGAGGTGTAGCTGGAGTTACGAGACTTGACTGTATTCAAAATGTTGTAGTGAGAGACGATTGTGGAATGCAACGTAGCATGGCTGATGTAGTGGCAAAGTCGACGTTGAGGTGGTTTGGACATGTGGAACACATGAATGAGGAACGACTGTATGTTGGTAATGTTGATGGCGGGTGAGGAAGAGGGAGACTGAGGAAAGAGTGGAGAGAGCAGGTGGATGAATATCTGAAGCTGTATGGGTTTGAGAGCCTGAACAAGAGACGTGTGTGCATGAAGAAGAGAATGACCGTGGAAGAAGCTGGGATGGTTTGTAGAGACCGGAATGTGTGGCGCCGATTGATTAGCGATGTATGATTTGGTCGATCCACTTTTGTTTTTTTTCGTTTTTTTTTTCTTTTTGTGTGCTGCCCACCCTTTTTTGTAGGATAGGGGCGTGATGTTTTTGTTGTTGTTGTTTGTTGTAAATAATAAATAGAGAATAAAAAAGAAAAGTTCCCAATGTTGAGTATGTCTTCAAGTGTGATTCTTGAAGAAAGTCTTGTTATGAGTTAGAAGAAATGAAAGTTCACAGGCCCAATGTAATATTTAGAATTTTGAAGAGGTAGTTCGAAAGATAAAATGATGAAAAAACTTGATGAACTAAATGATGTTAATGTTCAATTTCACTATTTATACTTCAAGACTTTCATTTATATTAAAATCAATTGGCACAGCTCTTGGTGGTAAGCTGTACAGTGGTGCCACCTAGTGGCGAGACGCCGATATTCCAATGGTCTCAATATTTAAATTCCTGAAAGGAAATACTTTCCCAGATCTATTTGAAATTAAATAATTACCGATTATTAAAGTATCTAAATACAAAAAGCAGCATGTTAACTGTATAAACTATTTAAAGAATAAGTAATTCACGTTTAAGTGTGGAGGGCCCAATCAGGTGACAATACATCGACTTAACTGGTATATATAGGAGATCACAGGAGCATTAGGTTGTGTTGTATGAAAGGAGAGAAGGTTAGCACTCCCCTTGATAAGGACGGAATAGGGCCCTGCGCCCTTCAACACACAAACGGTTAAGGCACAGCCGCCTACTCAGCGGCACTTAACCATGTTTTTTTATTTTTTATTCTTCAAAAAATAAATAAAAAAAGCTTCATTATTATTTGGCCATTATTATTCTTCATAAAATTACAACAGATCACGTGACCATACTTACACTCGGATCTGGCGAATCGCACCGTATTTTCCAAAGATATCGTACATTTCTTCAGCCGTAATTTTATAGGGGAGATTACGAACGTAAAGAATCCTGTTTACCTCTGGTGGGAGGCGCACCTGTTAATTAAATAATTAATATTTATTATTATTAATTAGTAACGATCCACTAACATAGCAAGCCTACTATAACAAGAGTGGGTTTTGCATTGATGTATAAGGCATGTTTTATTTTAGTATATAGAACACTTACTACAAATAATCATCCCGATCGATTATACGTAACTTTTAAAATATGCTTTAAAATACATGAAAAAGCTAAAAGTTCTATGAAAATAAGCTTAAATATTAAAATATAACGAAAAATAATGAGATCACTCACGTTTGCCTTTCTTTGCATAGCCATCTTGAATGTTTATGTAAACAGCCTCGCATTCGTGATCTGGTTTCGTATTCAGTTATTCGTATCTTCTTTTTTATATATATGCCATGTAAACTAGTTTAAAAATATATATTAAATGTTTTATTTAGTTTTAAGAACTTACAGAAAGCTTATTTAAAATATAAAAATTAAAACATAATTTTTTTTTTCATAAGAATAAACCTAACCGGAAGTGTGCAACGAGTGTCGTCGTGTAGGCTGGGTTTCGACTGGAATTGTTAAAACTGAAGCCAGCGAGCGAGGAAGAAGAAGAAGAAGAAGGAGGAGTGAAAGTACACGAAAGAGAAACGATCGCTCATTACTTTCCTATTTCATTTCAGTCATGAATTCTTCTAGCGGGGACAAGAAGTACCTTCAAGGTAAGGATCCATTCGCCTTTGATTGTAGATAAGCGATGGGATGATCATATGTCGGGAGGGAGGTGTTGACAAGTTGTGGTCTTGTATGGGAGATGATGATGATGAGTGTGCCTGCCTCTATGGGCATTCCGTTATACGCATATGTTAATTGTCTTTGCTGGTTGTGGGGGTAGTAAAACATAAAATATGCATAGAAGGAGCTCTCTGAGCCGTCGAGCTGGAGAATATCAATAAAATGGGTTAATCTAGTTGGAAGATAAGATAAAAATAGACGTAAGCTGCTCTTTATCCCCTCAACATATTGCTTGCTCACTATTGGACTTCAATAGTACATTGTTTATTGTATTATATTGTTATGTATATGTATTGCTTGTATGAATTATATATAAAGATGTATTTGATTAAAATGTGGTTTTTATAAACTAGTGGTAAGTAAAATTATAATTATTATAAAAAATCCCAGACTTTTTATTGAAAAATCAATTGAAATAAGGAAATTCTAAAAATAATTATAAAAATCAATGAAAAAGTAATAGTTGCTGAGGATTTGAAGAACTTAGTTTTTCTGATTTTTATAATTTTTTTTAAAATTAATTAAAACCTGAGAATTTTAAGTAAATAATACTTACACCCACGTGAACTCTAAAAAATAAATGATCAAAACTTGGATCCTTATTTAGATACACTCTTAAGTGTAGAAGCATGTGTAGAATGATTACATAGGCCGCTGGCTGCTATAGAAAAAAGTCAGGTGTGGTCACCATTCGACTTTCTTATACATAAATGTCCTGGTCCAAATACAGAAAAAAATTTGTCTAAAATGGCTACTTCCGCAGACCTGCTAACTATTTCTGGAGGAAAACCGGGTGATAGTAAATTTAGTAGGGTTAAAATATACATATCGATAACGTATTTAATTGTTACAAGAATTGTGCACTTAAATTTTATTTTTGGGCATAATTTAACATTAGATGCCACAAGTATAATTACATATACACTAGTCAAAACAAGAAATTAATCCTCCCGAGAAAGGTATAGGAAAGTAGCGGAAGCGCTGAGGTCGTCTATTTTTACCCTTTTATCCGCAATTTTACCCCCCCCCCTTTCCTATTTTTTAATCGAAATATTGATTTTTTCGAACGTAGTATTTAGAAAATGAAAAAGAGCTCTATCTTCTTTCGTTTCTCATCATTTTCGATCGAATGATATATGACATGCCATATGTTGTCATAGTTCTAAAGACCAGGTGACTGCCACCCCCACAACTCCGACCCTATTGGGACAATTTGGCCCAAATTTTACAGTAAAGTTGATCTTGCTTAGAGGAATCTGCATACCGAATTTCACTCTTTTATATGCATAAATACGGGTAAACGTTTTGGTCCCCTCTAATTTTCGCCCCCGAAACTCCGACCCCAGTGGGCCAATCGAAACCAAACTAAATAGTGATAGTGTACATGCCCCTAGTAAGCTACATTCCGAATTTCAACCTTCTACCTCAAAAAATGCGGAAATTATGAAGGGGACGGACGGACGGACAGACAGACGGACATTGTGAAAACAATAAGTAGCTCCATTCTTCCGCTACTTAATAATTAAGGGAGTAAGTTTAACCATACGTGAAATAATGAGAGACCGACACTGGTTAAATTATAAAATATCCTTTATCTTGAAATTATTTATTTATTTATTTATTTATTGGATCCAATACGTCCATCCAGGGCCTGTATGGCCGGAGGCCGACGAGTTGGGTCCCTGGATGGACCTAGATTCACGACTGCTGTATGGTGGTCCAGGGTTCGCGCTTGCTTGCAATTTACGTGTCAAATAGGCATTTTTGCTAAACATTGACTCGTGATTTTTTGATCAGCGAGTCAAAATTGACTTGGTAAATTTGAATATGGCAGCAATTATAGAGATTTGTGGATGCATGTAAAAATATGGAAGTTAGAAAGAATCTAAATTTTGACTCGCATCTTCTGAAATTTGACTCGCAGTTTTCAAGGTTGGGAGTCAAATTGACTCGTAGATATTTTGTCCTAGCGCGAACCCTGGTGGTCGTGGCGGCCGGGTTGGCTATCGCGGATGGTCGCCCATCCAGTGACGGGCCATGCCTGATGTAGCTTAACTTCACAGAAGTTGTGTTCAGTGAAAGCCCACCAGGCCACGGCCTCCCCCAATTTATTATGCTTATATAAATTGAAGTTTCCCAATTTGTCTCCTTGTGGAGCTGATTGTACTACTGTCTTGTAGCTTTTTTGCCTTTTTATATGACTTCTTTTGCAGGTTTACACTTGTAGCATGGTACTTCTCTTTCTGGATAAGCAAATTTAACTGCAAGAAGACTAGATAGTGTTCCAAAAAAATTTCTGGAGCATCACAGGGCAAGAAAAGAAAATTTTAGGGGTTCTTTTAAGAGAGTACTATTCGCCGGGAGTTTTTTACGATCCGCCGGGTGACCGGGTGAGATTGTCAAAATCCGGGTGACACCCGGTGAATCCAGTTGAGTTGGCAGGTCTGCTTCCGATAGAAATTTTGTGAATAAAAGTTACTTCAAAATAGCTTCCAAACACTTTGGTATAGATTCCAAATTTTCCTATACCATTTTCTTTTGCCTATTTTAGCAACACACTGGATTTTGATTAGAGTAGAACTGGTACTTCCGTTTGGAATTTTGAAAAACGTTCTTAACAAAAATTGTTTAAAATTGTAATTGTAACACTTTTCAATCCTTTCAAAATTTTCATAAACGCAATGTTTAACGATATATTTCAAAATTTATATTTTGGCGCTGGAGTAAACTGATACTTCCGGTTCACCAATTTCACTGGAAAACTAATCAGACCTCCCAAGGAAGATTATAATAAGTTTAAAGTTTGGTCTCGACAGCTTTAGCCGTTTGGATGCTATCTTGGGACACACAAACACACACACACACGTGTGTTATATTTTCTGTGTGCGCGCGCACGTTGGTAGGTAAAAGGATCGCCGCGATTGCTGTTTTTATGTGGTTTTGGCTGGCTCACTTCAATTGCTCCATAAAAAAAAAAAATGAGAACTTTTGCGTAAATTTGGTTTGTTTTAATTTATTTGTAATTTTTTCAAGATGCTGTGCAGTTGGTTGGATGTGCAACTAGAAAAAAAAATTACACATTGGAGTGGCTTTTTATAACATTCAAATGAGTATTTGAAAAGAATCGAAGAATATTATGATTGCAAGCTATCGATAAGAGGGATTGAACCCCACAAATGATTGAAAATATAACAAATTAAATTATTGATCTAAGGAGTTTAAATGATTAATTTTAATTTAAAATGAGTTCAGTCTCCTTATAATGGGGAAAATCGTGAAATAATAAAAACAAAAAATAAAATTAAAGTCACCAATCTTGAAGAAACTTGGGAGATGAAAGAAAACTCAAGGATGTAATCTATTGAAGATGTTGTTGATGGTAGAAATAAAACCAGTCTATTGAGGATGTAGATGAAGTTCTTGTGCAGATAATGTTGACAGGAAAATTATCCCAAATCAAAAACCGACGAGAGCACAACACTACCTCCCTCTAACTGACGCTATTTTCTCAGAAAATCTCGCTATGTCGAATTTTGACTTCGTGTGCCAGCGAATTGCAAAGGATTTAAAAACAGTTAAATTCTTTTTCATAAAGAGTATGAAAACGAAAAAATTTGACGTTACTTCCGTTAAAGTAGGCAAAAACTTGTGTTATCAAGAATTAAAAAAAAAACAAAACTTTTTGATCTCGTTGGCAAGTCTCGGTTGTGTACGGGATATTTGAGCTTGCAGAAGTTTGTGCATTTCTGACGCTAGTGCCTCCACTTGTACGTGACGTAACTTTATACATGTGCAGTTTTATCTCTGTATTCTCGCAGTACCTTTAATAACCTGAAAATCTTGATTTATAAGAACCCTTCATTTTGCGAAACGTCTTTATCTCGTATTTTTTTCCTGTTCCCGTGAAATTCGAGTTATCGAGGTTCGATTGTGTCTTACAGTTGAAGTAGCAGCCATATGAAATAATTCAACTGTTCCAATGATTTTGCACTTGTCGCAGCAATGCTGTAAGTCTGCTTCTACAAGGTTGTTGAGAGCACCCGCTGCGGCTTGGGTGTTTTCAGTGGTCCACCATAAGGTGAGATTTGAGTTTGAGGGTAAAAAAGGACAGACAATTCAGTAACCCTATTTTATGAGCAATCAGTCTGACATTCAAATAACTCTATATCCACAAATACATCTAAGAATGATCAGCTTACGTACATGTTAATTGAGAACCATCCGAGTTAGAAAAAAATTTATCATTATAATGTCGTTTTTGAATTCATATAAGTGTCACTTGTTTGCTTTGATTAAACTATATAAAATAATATTTAAAAGGAACTACGTAGAATAAATTGTGGCTCACGGTACTTCCCTACCATATGTTGTATTTGAA
>JAHWFO010014362.1:0-13820 GCA_023313115.1 Rhysida immarginata
CCTGAATACAACTAGCCACATGTGATCTCTCTCTAAAAATTTAGAGGTAGTTTGGTCGATTTTTGTTTTCTTACCTTTGACCGGCATTCTCCTATAATTCTTTACCAAATATTTAATTCAATCCCTAATTTATTATTATGTCGTCACGCGAAGCAAAACACAAAGGTGCGCCTGGTAAACCAATGACCCGCAGTACTGTTTTGAGCTCGCCCTCATCATCTTCTTTAGACGAATCTGTCTGTCCCGCCATTGAGAAGGCAGTCGCAAATTTCTTCACAAATCCGGCCAATTTTGATAGCCTATTCAACTCTCTTCTTCAACTCACCATTAAGATCGACACCCTATTTACTGACATTATCAACCGTATTTCTTCAGCTGAGGCTCGCCTCGATGAATTCAGCATTCGTCTTGACAAAATTGACGCTACAATTTCAAACTTCAACTTCCGCCCTCTTCTTTGGATCTCCCCACCGCGCCGGTTCCCTGTGATTTACTTACCACCATGCAACAGAACATTGACGATTTTGATCAATATCGGCGACTTTCCAATATAAGGATATACGGCCTTCCAGAGACTCCGACGGAGGACACAGTTTCTGAATGTCTAAACTTATTTTCCTTTAAGCTTGGTGTATCTCTGGACTCTTCGTCAATCTACACTGCATTCCGCATTGGCCATCGTGATCCCAACAAGACTCGCCCAATCCTGCTGCAATTCACCTCCCCTCTGCATAAAGTTCTCATAATAAAAAACCGGAAAATGCTAAAAGGCACACCCATCCATATTGCGGAGGACCTGACGCCCTCCCGATACCGCCTTCTATGCTCTGCCAAATCCAAACTCGGCCCCCGTAATGTCTGGGCTTCTAATGGGAGAATTCTCACGAAACTTCCAACAGGGAAAATTATCATCATACAGAATTCAACTGATCTTCAACGTTTAGGTAGCAATTAATTTTCACCCTACCTGTAGCCGTTACTTGGAGATTATTCTGTTAGTTTGTATTATTTTTTACTATTACATACCCCTGTTTACGCTAATAACTGTACAATAATCACTTCTCCCGAAATTTTGATTTACTACTTCTATTCTTCCTACTACCATCTACCTCAATCTTCACTAATCCCCCACTCACAGCCACGGCAGCCCCCGGCTCCCCATCAACTCTTTTTAATTCCAGTATAGTCTCTTTTGATACCTGTCAGCAAACTACTACTACGACAACCTATAATTATCCAATTTCACTTAACAACTTCAACACCCTTTACTCCAATCGCTATTCTGGTCTAATTAAAACTCCCTTATTTACATACTGTCTGAACATCCGAAGTATTAAGACGAATTTTACCCCCTTTCTCCTGTCTCTATCCCTTCTAAAAATCCCTCCCCATATAATTGCTTTAACGGAGACCTGGACGAATTCTAACTATGAAATCCCCACTATAGATGATTATACTTCTATAGCCATGCATCGCCGCACAAAAAAAGGAGGAGGTATTGCGCTGTTTATCGCAAATTCAATACATTACACCCTCTGCACTAATTACACTGAAATTACCCCTGATTATGAGATTTTGTCGGCCACTATTAACAACAATCTCATTTTCAGTACAGTTTACCGTCCTCCATCTGGTCACTTCCCAATTTTTTTAGATTACATTTCTTCAATGCTTCTAGACCTTACTTTGACAAATAAAAAACTAATTATTATGGGTGATTTTAATATTGATTTTTCCAAATCTTCACCTAGTTTAAATAATCTTTTAGATTTAATGTCCAGTTCTGGACTCTCCCATACAATTTCTTTTTTTACCCATTACTCCCCAGCTCATAATACATATTCTGCAATCGATCAATGTTTTGCTACCCATACTGATAATTCCTTAAGTGGCTGTATTGACTTGTCCATCTCAGACCATTTTCCTATTTTTTTCATCTATGCTCCCCTAACAGTTTCTAAACCATCATTCCCTACAAGTAAACATAGGTTAATCACTCCCTTTAGATTAGCTATTTTCCATTCCTTCCTCGAATTATCTGACTGGTCAGCGATTTTTGGAAATCTCAGCAATACTGATATCCTAATGGATAAGTTTATAGAAAAAATTTTAGCCGGTTTGAATCGCTATTTCCCTTTTATTTCCACGTCCTCTAGAATCAATCAACCTTTTAGAAAACCTTGGATGAATGATTATGTATTCAATTTAATCACACATAAAAATGCTCTATACAAAAAATTTCGTCGTAACCCGTGTCAGCGAACGAAGGCTAGATTTCGATCCTTCTCAAATTTTACTCGCAATATTATCAAATCAACTAAGCAAGTTTATTTTGATCGTTTCTTTCATAAAGTTTCAAACTGTAAACATAAATGGAGAGCAATCAACCGATTAATTCATGGCTCTCGCTCACCAACTATTCCTTTTTCTGACCCTACTGTAATTACCCCAACTTTGTTAACGGAGTTTCTGGAAACACTATTACCTTCCACTAGGAATGAACCCAACTTAATATTACATTACCCGTATGTTACTTCCTCTGTTCCTCGCTCCTTTTTTATCTCACCAACCTCCCCCGAAGAAATTATAAAAATTATACGTCAACTAAAACCTTCGGTTAGTATTGACCCCCTCGGATTTCGAGCAGATATAATAAAATCAGTAGCCTCTAGCTTAGCAACTCCCCTGTCTCACATTTTTAACACCTCTATTGTTTGTGGAACCTTTCCTAAAAGTCTTCGACGTGCTAAGATTATCCCTATATTTAAACAAGGAAATTCAATGGACTTTGGTAACTATCGACCCATCTCAATTGTTCCTATATTCTCTAAAATTTTCGAAAAACTCTATTTTAGTCGTTTATCTAACTATGTGTTTAGTAAAAAATTAATCTCCTCGACACAACATGGTTTTACACCAAAACGTGGTACCGACACTGCTATTTATGAATTAATGGAATATATAACAGTGAATATGACCGAAAGCAGGCATGTAATTTCTATATTCCTGGACTTCTCAAAAGCCTTTGATTCTGTCCCAATAAACCTCCTGATTTATAAACTTTCCAACTTCTATAACATATGGGGTCCCCCACTAAACTGGCTAACTGAATTTTTAACCGATCGACAGTATACTTTAACTTTAGGAAATATAATTTCCAGAACTTTAGTACGTAACCTAGGTGTTCCCCAAGGATCAATACTATCTCCGCTACTTTTCAGCCTTTTTATAAACGACCTATCACATGCTCTTTCGCCCTCTTTCACTATCTTGTATGCTGATGATGTTACTCTCTCTTATGCTGATAGTACAATTGCGAATCTACAAACTTCTATCAATCAATCCCTGATTATCTTAAGTAATTGGATCCAATTAAATCAATTATCTCTTAACCTTAATAAAACTAAATACATGATCTTTGCACAACGGAATAAACAATCTGTACCTCGTGAATTACCCATTTACTACAATTCTCAACCTCTATCCTTTACTGAAACTTTTAAATTCTTAGGATTGCATATATCCCCTGATTTATCATGGAACAATCACGTAAAAGAATTATCTAAGACTCTTAGTAAACGACTTGGCATAATCTCGCAACATCACTATCTTCCATCTAGAATATTATTACTATTATACAGTACACTGATACATTCAACTATCTGCTATGGAATACAGTTCTGGGGCTCTACCTCTAAATTTAACTTAACAAAAATCCTACGCATCCAAAAAAGGTTTCTTAGGATTCTTCTGAAGCTCCCAATACGTTCTCATGTATCGCCCTACTTTGAATACTATAAAATATTAACTATTTTTCAAATATATATCCAACAATTACTTACGTTTATATTTAAAATTATTAATGGACATTTAATTGTATCTAATCCTCCAATAATACATCATCAACAAGATTTTCACAATTACCCTACCCGATTTGCCTCCTCAATAAGATGCCCATTGACCCGTCGAAATTATCATAACAACTGTGTTTCTGTTGCTGGTATAAATTGGTGGGCCCGTGTACCTGAACATCTACAGCAAGCTCCAACCCCTGCCTCATTTAAAAGAAAGTTAAAGCCCTTTCTAAATACATCCAACCTCTCCTCTTCCCTCTAATCTTAACCTTATATAAATTTATTCTTTGCCAATGTATTAATAAGATTGTATCATTTCTTATATATATATTTTGATAATTTTTGTTGATAATTAAATTTATCTACTTAATAATTTGCAACTTTATATATATTTTATGTTCATTAAATTAGACTATCCTTCACTTCAAAAAACTGACATTAACCCATATTTATTTTCTATTATCTATTTTTTTTATTTATTTTTTAAAAATTTTATTCTGTATTCTTTCTGCTACATCACATTTGTAATTTGAATGATGGAGCCCCTAAGACCTAACTTGTCGGTGTAATACCATACTGGTCTTAGACGAGCTCCGATGTACTATACTTAACTAATAAATAAATAAATAAATAAATAAGCCTTAAGGAATCGGATCGTGGCCGCAATCATGTTAAGAAGATTAAGAAGATGTTACCAGCCATATGAGTGAATCATACCCTAAACAAGGACCACCACCAAAAAATTAAGGACACCGATGAGGAAAATGATTCAGAATAGGATACTGTAATTATAATTTTAAGAAATATATAAGTGCATGATAAAGTAAATAAATGTAATGTAGATTACATTTGCAAACTAAAGGAATATATGGAAGGAATAGAGGTTTGGTCTCAGGGTAGGTTTCAGTTATAGGCATGCGATTTTCAATACGATTAAAAAATTGATCCTTATGATTAATTGTGATTCTCGTGAACTCCGTTTTTTTAAACTTTTTTTTGTAATAATATCATGCTTTAAAATATCACATTAAATCAATGTCATTTTAAAACTGAAACTGCTTTTAAAACATGCGCTACGAATGCACGTCATTAAACTGAGATATACAAACAATGTATAATGTCATTTAAACATTAAATATTATTTAATAACTAGTAATAATATTTATTAACTAGTCCCTTTGCCCAAATATAAGTATTCAGGATTTTGGATTCTTTGTTGTCCATAAACAATAATGTCAACTACGATGTCTTTATTTGTCCATAAATAAGTGTACATCATTGCCCATAAATAAGTGTTTATTTTCTCAAATAATTTATTCAATACAAATTGTACTAATTTCATAAAAAAAATTATTTATTATATTAGATTTCTGTGTAATTGCATTAAAGATATGAAAAAACACTGTGAATCTAGTTTGTTCTGATTACTTTGCCTTTCTCAGTCAAATGCGAGTAGAGTTGCCTGACCAGTCAGCCATCTTAAATTTCGCAGATAGTACGTAAAAAGCTATGAGTTGCACCTCCCTGAAGAGAAAGCCTCTGCACAGAAACGTCATACATTGTTACATCATCATAGTAGTGCATTGTTATTCGTATTTCTACCAATAATAAGCCCTGAATTTGCATTACTATCATGATGTAACAGTGTATGACAGTTTCTGTGCAGAGGCATTCTCTTTAAAAGGTGTCGATTCAATACTTTTTTTCCGTTCTTTAATTATTGTCATGATTGCAGGCCAGTAGTCAGGGGGGGGGGGGGGGCCGACGACCAACCCATTATGGAAAAAGGTCTGCCTCCCAAATATGGAAAAATGTTCGACTCAGTGGAATTTTTGAAAAAAGGTCCGGAATTTTTGAAAATCGATCCCCCCCCCCCCAAGATAATGTCCTGGCTACGGCCCTGGATTGTTGTTAAAATCATATTGTCGTTAACAAAACGAAAACGCGTGCGATAGGTTTCGTGAAATGAAACTGAAGCTTTGGCTTAGGATGAGTTTTAGCGCCATTGTGGCATATAAGAGAAACCTATTAACCTCCACTTCTTATTATCGAATGCACAGGCCTTCTATAATCTAGTTGGCCATGGCTTTTTCTGATTAGGGCTAAATTTGCTCACTGAGGGCAGCACTGATGCATCCTTAGCAACATTTGCTCAAACCAGCATATTTACATGTGCTCGTATATGTGTATATGGTTGCTGTGTTTATGGATTATTCATTAGCGTCAAATATAAATATGTGAGAGTTATTTGTTTTTAAACAAGAATTCCTCACGTTTGATTTATAAAAACGCTTATGGCAGATGTGATTCGTCTTATACTGCTCTATTAGAGCATTGAGCATTGGAAAGAAATCTCCCTTTATTTGTTGCAATTCGATTATTATTTTTTAAATTATTGCATTGCAAATATTATTTTTTAAATTAAAAAAATCTAGAAACACTACATTTACAACGGAATATTCAAATTCGTAATTCTTGTCTCTAGTAAATAATTTTTTGGCTTTTAACACGAAATCTGAATCGGAGGCAGGAATGCAGGCATAAACGTCCAAGCAAGCAGGATCGGTGTGAAACTTTTCATATAGACATTTATTACATGTCTCTGAATATACCTATCTAAATAAATAAACAATGTATTATGGATAATTGCTTTCATATAATATTCATTTCAAGTTAAATATTCTGTATAATTGTCTCTATTTTTCTTTAATAATTAGTAATTTCATAAATTATTAATATGTGAAAATTGACATATATGTGTCACATTTGCATAGGTTTAGTTTCTTGAAAATGAGGTGAACTTGTTGAGAGAAAATCAACGATCAGAATCTTGTAGATCAGCGGGTCTCAACCTTTTCACAATCGCGTAGCCTACCACTAAAACAAAATTTTTCACATACGCATACCACTCAAATAACAACAAAACAATTAATATCTAACACTCATTTTAAATTACGTATACAAATAAGATATTGAATTTGAAGGTGATTAAATTTTATGAAAAAACTGATTGAAAACTAATTTTATTAAAAAAAAAACAAACTAATTTTATTTTTCTTAAAAGCAAAAACTAAATTATATTTTTTAAAAGAAAAAGGCTAAATTATATTTAACAGATTTTCTATATCAACAATAAGTACATGATGAAAGAAAACAATTTTCACCTTGACGAAAGATAAAAAATTATTTTTATTTTATTAAAGGGAATTTTTTTTTATTTTTTTTTTTTTAAAGGAAGAAATAATTTCCATAAACTATTTCCTAAGTTACAGGCTTACAGCAAATAATATCACCTTGTTCATTATTAATAGTGGCCAGAAAATTTGATTAAAACTATACAGAGTCGGGACACATTAATATGACCACCTGTAATCGAACATGTTGGAACGTCCCATATCATTGCATATCATTAAAAGCTGACAACAGCAAACGTGTAGTAGCATCCGTTAACACAGCAATAGAGCTTTTTCACTACGCGTCATCGTGTCGTCATTGTGATGTCATCGACACGACGCCGCCATGTTGGATAACAAGCAAACAGGTACTCGCTATCAGTTCGCTACTCGCACACTCTCCGGAATTCATTATACAATGTCTTTTTGCTGCATCTTAGGATGTTCTAATTTCTAAAGATATATTAGAATATTTTTACAGAATACCTGTAGTTCAGAGTCACTAAGATAAGCTAATCTTCGAAATAACACAGAGAAGAAGAGTTGTACTCGACAACTGCGACAGTATAAAATACTGGCGTGTCTACTCCAATCATTTCTTAGAATGAAATTCAATCTGGATACTACATACAGAAAACGCTTGTTTAATTAAATAAAGGCTGTTCGTCGTAATTTTCCCAAAGGAGTCTGGTGTATCAGAAATTGATAAAATTCAGATTAGCGGCCCCCAGTTTTCTCGGCTGACATCGATCAGCCTCATCGCGTTTATGCTCTGAATTTATTATCGTAACATATCTAATTAATATGTAAATGATTTATCATATTATGGGAATTATATTTTAAGAAATTTATGTAGGAAAAAAATCACGAAAATTCCATGAAGGTGTACGATAAATGATGGGCGGCCATGCCGGCATAGCCCCCTAAACAGTAAATGGGGGCTATGCCAGTGGTCGCCCGTTAGCCGAAGTTCATCGTCACGGAGCTTTCGTGATTTTTTTCCTGCATATGTTTCTTTAAATTTAATTTCTATAACACTATAAATCATTTACATATTAATTAGATATTCTACGATAATAAATTCAGAGCATAAACGCGACGGGGCTGATCGATGTTAGCCGAGAAAATTAGGGGTTGCTGCGCTGAACTTTTATCCTGAAACTTTACTTTCGGTGTCTCATTTATTACATACCTTGCTATAAACGAGTGTATTAACGTTAATTTGTATGTAGCCGACTTCGAGGACCCAGCCACACAAAAAATTCTTGTATGCATCGAGTGATTTGTTTGCGTGTGATCCGGCTGTGCTTGCGGACGACGTAGCTTGAAATTAAGATGAGATCCAACGAGGCAAACTTCTTTTCTCTAAAGTAAACTCCTGATTTAATAGGGTATAAGGATCAATACTATCAATATCAGCAATTTTTTATTCATATCTCAGTTGTGCATGGATTGGGAGATTCGTGTAATATGCTATCTTGCCATAGCGACTAGCGTGTGCGAAGCGTGCTTGTTATCCAAGATGGCTGACCTAGTTCTGCGTCCTGAGTTGCTAAGCAACGTAAACCCAGAATGCTTTACGCAGTCACGTGCTGTAAAAGCTCTATTATCGCCGTCATAGAGCAAGTGACCTGTCGGACCTCCAAAAGAGGATGATCATTGACTATCGGGCCAACGGGGACAGCATTTCAGAAATGACCACCTTTGTGAACTGCTCCAGGGCTACCGTTGTGAGGTGTACCGCGACTGGACGAACCAGACAGTTTCGAGCAACCGAAGAGGTACTGTGGGGCCCCACGGGCCATTGATCCTAGAGGTGAGCATCGGTTACGACGCCTGGCCAAGACCAATTGGCGTGCCACTGCTGAGCAACTGACACAGCAAATGAACAGTGGGTCCATTAGGCGTGTCAGCAACGATCCCTATTGAGGTTGGGCTCTGGAGCAGGTGTATGGTAACAGCACCCATGTTGATACCTGTGCATCGCCGAAAAGGCCTCCAATTCGCAATGAACTATCGCCATTGGACATCGGCCGAGTGGTAAAGGGTTGCTATCTCTGACGAGTCGCGGTTTCTGGTGAACAGAGTGGACGGACGATGGAGAATTCGCCAGGAAGCATCTGAGAACAGGCATTCTGACACCATTGTTAGCAGACAATAGGCTGGTGGGGAGGTGTGACTCTTTGGGGGATGTTTTTGTGGTATGGTCTGACTCCACTGATACTGCTGGAGGGTACACTGAATGCTTTTCATTACCTGATCATTGTCGCAGACCAGGTACACCCCTTTATGTCAACAGTGTTTCCTCAGGGTGATGACACCTTTCAACAGGACAATGCTCCCTGCCATACTGCCAAAATTGTCCACGACTGGTTCGAGGAGCATGAGGATGAATTCAAAATACTCCCTTGGCCACCAGACTCCCCGGACCTCAACCCCATTGAACATTTGTGGGACCATCTCGATCGCCATGTCTGCAAGCTGTACCCTCCACCATGCACAGTGATGGAATTACGGGATGCACTGATTGCCGACTGGTCCCAGATACCTGCAACCACCTTCCAGGACTTATTAACTCTCTGTCACGTCGACTATCTGCTGTGCTTGCTGCCAAAGGTGGATATTCCGACTAGCAGGTGGTCATATTAATGTGTCTCGACCCTGAAAGTTCAAGAGAAGAATGTTGCTGAAAATGTTACACAAGCGCCATTAGAAGTAAGCTGCAGGCCCCAGACAAGCTAGAGAGTGGAGTGCAGAGACCATTTACATATATGGATCATGCTTGTATGCCTTCGGTTCAATACAAAGGAAGTGACGCAGCTTTTTTTCTCAGCTAAAGACACAACATGGCGGATTCGCATCGCATAATGGAGCAATGCAACTTTTTAAACAATTTTATCTTAGCTTCGAGCCGATAATATGGGATAGAATGAATATTATGAATGGTGCCGATGATTTGTAAGTCAAGAAAAGATACATTTCCTTGAAATTTACAAGATATGTATATCGCTCACTGCGCTTAGATGTCCCTTCCCCCCTCCCCATCAAGCATTCTCGAGCTAGCTCTAATAGCTTCGCTCTCCTCATTCTGACTCTATTGTAATTTATTTCATGCAATCACGAATAAATGAAGGAGGTTCCTCTATTTCTGATGGAATCTTTGTGTAAATTATTCATGGCCACTGCATGGAGAAGTGGTCCTTCCAATATAACATCTTTGATTTTTTTACTGATTAGTTATGGATTTATAATTACATGCATTATAATTACTCATTTATTCAAAAACTAATAGATTCATTATTATTATGAAAATATTGTTTTCTTATTATTATTCATTTATTCAATAATAATTGTTTTTACAGTTAAAATTAAGAATTTTTACAGCTTCTTCACATAAAATTTAAAAATAACGAGATTTATTAGATAGTTAAATAAATTATATAAAGTCAGATAACGAAAAATTATATAACGAGAAATTATAACTCGAATTAACAGTAGAAGAATGCTTGAAGGGGGAGGGACATCTATGCGCAGTAAGCGATATACAGATCTTGTAAATTTGAAGGAAACGTATTTTTTTGATTAACAAATCAACAGCGCCATTCATAATAATGACTGGTTCAGGAATCAAACATGAACTGCCCCACAGCATGAACTGCACCCTCCCCTACCTCAACCCTAGGAAGAAGAGGTGACAGCTAGCAACTCAAGGGCAGGGCTGTCAAGGTTCTTTCTTCTCTCTCTCTTCCACCTGATACTCACTATCTCACTTGTTCTAAGAAGGTTCGTATGAAAATTTAAATCGTCATCAGTAATAAAATGCAACTAAATAAACAAACTTTTTAATTTAACGCATAATTCAAATTTTGCAATATTTCATTCACCTCAAAAATAAAATAAATTAAATGTTCACAGGCTTCCAACATCATTAAGAAAAAAAATGAAAACAATTAAAGTTCATAGGAAAAAACTCTTTAATATTTAAGTATACTGAAAAATAGTTATTCAGAACCAAATAATTTATTTAGAAATATTATTTGTCTCAATGAGAAGAGTCCATACAATTTGAATTTATTGACTGTTTGAATAAATTTGTCACTGTTAATGAATGCTACAGTCATTTGTTCATTTTTAGAAGAAAAAAATTATATGAAGGCATATTAAAGTGTGTTAAATGTGTTTACCGTTTCTGAAAGATTAGCTGCACAAGATTGGTCACATACGTAAAGACGGATTTTTTTTTCCAAATTTTCAAGATATCTTATCGATTCATGAGTTTTAAGTCGATTTCAGAGGAAAAAAAAATTTGAGTCAGGCAATATGTAAAAAAAATTAATTATTATAATAAAATTTTTTTATCTAAGATCACGTTTTTCTATCGAAAATTTTTCATTTACGTATATCTTTATTATTTAATTGTAATATCATATGTTAAATCTATAGTAAAAATATTAAAAAGCAATAGGCCTACATAAATTTATTGCTTTAATCAAAGCAAATGCAAATTTATGACAGCACTTTTTTTCTAATATGTATATTGCTTCATTTTCTATATTTTTTTAATTTGACACTTCTAACGTCATCCTCAAAATAATCTAATATTTCTTATAAAAATATCATTAATGAAGAAGCGAACTCAGCCTGATTCTTATCTCGATGCTTCGAAACAATCTTTTTAACATTTCGAACAACCTTTGAACCACCTGATCGTGGAATCCTGTGATCAATGAGTCATGTGATTTGAGTTCAAATGAGAACAGGAGAACAGTTTTCTCTAACAACTGCTGCATAACAAATGACAATTCGTGCATACATCAATCTCAACTGTCATTGACAATCATGAACACACCCATTCATTCTACGCCATACTAATTGCTCGAAACTAAAAGTGCTTATAACGTTGCATTTTTCCATTATGCGACGCGATTATGCCATGTTGCTTGTTTCAGTAGCTGGGCAGCTAAACAGCTGAATCTCTAGGTAGATGGTGGTACAAGCTGTCACTTCCTTTGTATTCAATGGAATGCATACAAGGTTGCACTGTACTTAGCTGCTGCACGTGATAGGTAAAGGCCTGCTCATTCGTCTTCTCCACAATAGAAGCAAATGAAACTAGTCAGGATAGGCTTTCTTGCTTTGTATGTGCTTCCTATTAGCGACACCTAGAGGGAATTTAGAGTATTAACATATCACATATTACGTCAGGGCTTTTAGCACATACGCCATTTATGGGAGATGGGATCTATTCTCATATATTTACTCAACTTTAATAACAAAAATAATAATAATTAAAATTTATTATAATATTTGATGAAATATACAAAGAAAATTTGGCATTTACAGAAGCTATTATTGACTTATATTGGAAAGTCGAGTTTACAAATAAAATACTTAAAAAATAAATATACAAAATATGAAAATTCGTAAAAAGAAGTTTTTTACAAGATAAAATTAGAAGGTGTTCCAATTATTATTTATATTTTATTTTTAATAATAGTAGGATGATAAAGGTTTAAATTTATGTTCTAGCTTCCGACAGCGTATATTTCATTTACCTTCATTAAGTTATGATTGAAATTCAAGTTCTTAATGATGATCAAATAAATGTTGACACATGTAATTTATTACTGAGTTAGAAATAATGAAAAAAAAAAGATTTCATAATCGTAGAAAGACATAAGACAACATAAGCTATTGACAGTTTAAAATTAAAATTCATTTGTAAATTTAATTTACAAAACTTTAGAGACAGCAAAAATCATTAGAATTATTAGTTATATAAAATATTTTATATAATGCTATCGAAGTTTTAAAACTTTTTTGGATAGAGGTTTTTTTCTGTAGCAGCAGAGATTTAACTTCTTTGTCAGTTTTATTATTTGCATAATTTGTAAAAATAATTTTTATAATATTAAAAAGAATTAATTTAATTAAATGTTTAACAAAGGACAAGCGCATGAAAAAAAAGTTAAATTGGCAACGTTGCTTGAGCACGTGTGCCACGGCCTCCTAAAACTACCATGCTTGTACTTTCTAGAAGGCCGTGCTTGTGCTTCCTACTGGAGACCTTCACCGGCAAAAAGATATAACAGTGATTTCACGATTTCATAGCGAATGAGCAGGCCTTTAAATATCATGTAGGTCCCGCCACTGCGTACAATGGCCATGTTCAAGAATCTCAACTTCCCATGTGACACTATCAGCGACTGGTTCAAGAATCATTCGTTGACACTGCCCATTGCGTTCAAGTATGCAGCCGATTCAACATGAACTGTCCCGCGGCATCACCTTCCCCTATCTCAATGGTAGGAAGAAGAGGTGACAGCTACCAACTCAAGGGCAGAGCGGTCATGGTTCTTTCTTCTCACTCTTCCCCCTGCTGCTCACTTGCTCACTTGTTCTAACAAGATGCCGTTCGAATGCCTTAATGCAATTGCATTTATAAGATGTTATTGATAAAGCATATAAATGTGCTTTAGCTTCGTATGAAAATGTAAATCGTCATCTGAATGTAATTCGTAATAAATTGCAACTGAATAAACAAACTGAATTTAACACATAATTTAATTTTTGCAATATTTCATTCACCTCAGAAATAAAATAAATTAAATTTGCAAAGGCTTCCCACATTATAAAGGAAAAAAATGAAAACAATTAAAGTTCATAAAAAAAGTCTTTAATATTTAATATTTTAAGTAATATTCTTGAAATAAGCGCCCCCTATGGCGACTTTTGGTAATTTTTTTTTTTTTTTTGCAGAAATCGAAACTGCATGTTCCATTAAGTATATACA
>JAHWFO010014363.1:0-22395 GCA_023313115.1 Rhysida immarginata
ATTCTCGATTCATTATCCTTTATAACACTACCTTTGTGAGAATTCCCTCGTGCATTCGGCATCAAAGAGTATAAGAAAAGTTTCTTTCCGTTTGCCCTCCTGAACAAAACGCTACATTACAAGGGTGAACTACCTGAAATGGTATGCACCTGACGAAATGAAAGAGTCTGTGCATAAAGAGTTTGTGCTGAGGTGGAGATTGGTATTTTGTGCATAAAGAGTTTGTGCTGAGAAGTTACACGTTGGTAATAATTGGGATATGAAGTACGAACTAACCTAGTACTGTCTTAGCAATGTCATACTACTACGTGAAGGGTGTCAGAAATTTGCAGCACTCATGAAGTCTTTTATGGATCTTGACCCTTTTTTAGGGAAAGATGTGACAATTGCTGATTTCTCAAACAGAGTACTCAGGGAAAATTTTCTTGGCGCTTATACAGTGGGTGTGATACCTCCAATGGGTTACTCAATTTGTGATCAACAAAGTAAAAAAGCCTTACAATGGCTAGCCTGGGAACCATCGAACTTTCCTCATGATCAAATCACTTCAGCTCTAAATGGAGCCGAGAAACGCGTTGGTCCATATCTTCTGGACTGTGGGGGTGTGAAAGCAAAAAGATTGTTTATAAATTTTACGCTTGTTATTACCATTCTTGTCCTAAATGCATAAACGCGCATGCATGTATCATTGTCAGCCGACTTACAAATGCAGAAAATTTCCAATTGACCCTCGAACGAATAGAGTTGTTAAAGGTTGAACTACCAGACCACACGTTCAAGACACAATGGGAATGTGAATTTTCTGCTTTGCTAAAACGTGATGTCAAATTAAAACGTTTTTGTGATACACTGCAATTTGAACCAGAAACATTCATTACCCCTCGCGATGCATTTTATGGGTACACAGCCAAAGTATCTGCACTCATTGGCAATGTTATAAATCAGGGCATCCTGGTTTAGGTAGAGCAGGGCTAACTTTTCTGGCTCAGAGTTAGTTACTAAAAAATGTTTAAACAATTGAAGTAAACGAATAGACAAATCTAGTACATCCGTAAAAGGTTTCTCGTTGAAGTTAAAAAGGTGACAGCATCGGGGATGTTTAACAACTGTAGCTGTTTGCTTCTGCATCCAGGCAGGTGAGAAGAAATTTATAAAACCGGTGATGAACAACTCTGTTTGGTGTGTACATTACCTAACAACACAGAGCCCATACGTGTGGATTATTTTCTCACATTCAACACAGGAATGTACAACGATCTCCACAAGGCAACCTAGGGTTAGGTAAAAAAACCCAGTAAGACAAACAGGGTGAAGCATAAATGAGTTTGAAGTAAGAACAAAAAATACTCACTGTCAGCCTTGGCACCTTCACGACATATCACCATAAAATCGGATTGTTTAAGACTCTCTGCCATTGCTGTTAGCACAACCAGGTAGTAGTTAGGGGAGCACAAAACTTGTACGATGAGATCAGCTCAGATCAAAACTCAAAGAATGCTGAGGTAGAAGTTGAACGAATTGATGATGGCATATACACTCAGCTCATCACCGAAATTTATACAGAAGTTGATGAATGCAAACCAAAACAACCATTCAGTTTTAAGAGAGAACTGGAGCCGGACACTGTGGACGAACTTCAATAAAGATAACAGGAAACCACTGATCCACATAAAACTTTTAAAAGTTTTATGTGGATCAGTGGTTTCCTGTTATCTTTATTTAACCATTCAGTTGTTGAAATGAAAGCCATGGAAAACCCTAATGTATTGTACACAAATGTGAACAAAAAGAGAAACACACGATGAAACATGAAGATTGGTAGAAACTTAAACAATACCAGCAAATACAAACAACTTTCACAAAACTTAAGGAAAACGTAATAAAAAAACGTATGGAAGAAAAAGGACTTACAGAATTTAGAACGCGTATGATGTACAATTGTCAAACCCTAACCCAAAATTCAGGAATTGAGAATTAAAAATATAAACTACATATAAAAATGAATGTAAAAACATATATAAAATTGTGCCCATTTACTCCACTGTAGTAAAATTAATAATCATACAACAACATCACAATATTGAACCAATTTATTCAGATTGTGATAAAAACAACCACTGGAAAAAAGCAAAATTGTCAAAGGTTTTATCTATTACAGAGGTAAAAAATACACATTGACATTTTAATACATGTGAACATGTAGAATCGTTATATTTATTTATTTATTTATTTAATTTTTTTTGAAATGTCTATGGCTACCTTCATCTGTTTTAAACCAACATTAAATAAAATATATTTAATGTGTTTGTGAAAACAGAAAATAGAAAAAAAACGAAACGCAGAATGTTGCAAGGGCATAGAAACCAATGCAGTGAATTCTATCCTGCACTGCAAAATGCTAGAACAAAATTTGGAACATAGATAAAATCAAAGGAGCAAAAAACGTACTTTGCGCGTTTGTTCAAAGTGTAAAAAATCACCGTCGTGCATCTAACTTATGCTGGAAACGTCATAGAATCCGGAAACCACCCTAAGATATTTGAACTTTTAAGAGAATTTCCATATGCGAAATCTAACCCTTGAACAGATTTCACGAACGTAAAACCTCGCTATCAAACAAAATCATCAACGCGAAAAAGGAACCTGACAACAAATGACTTTAACAATAACTACACATGAAAAACACTTTGTTGAATTTATGTAGAGCCGAAAAAGATTTTTATGTCATGTTAAAAAAAAAACGTAGAACATATGCATGAACATTAAGTAATAAGGAAATAAAGTATATGCAATGAACATTACTGAAAACCATGTACATACTATAAAACGGTATAATTGAAACTTTATTATAGCAAAATTGCTACGAAAAATTTGAGAGTCTGTGTAAAAAATATATTAATAATATGAAAAAACAGAAAAAGTCAAACTTAAACAAAAAATCATGTCGCGTATTCTGAAATATCGCAACAAAAGATAAAAATGAAAGTGGAAGTTGGGATACAAAGAGAAATTTAATCCCATAATTGGCTACACTCTCATAGTGAAAGGGGTAGCAAAACCTAACCCTACCTATAATTTCATATTCAACACGTTTCAGAGAAAAGCAAAACAAAAGACTTGGGGGTCACTCAGGGAGAGGTCAAAATGTCAGTGAGAGAAATCACAATGACCCAAAAACGAAACATCTAGAAGATTCTGGAACGTGATGGAAACCACGTGACCTACACCATGACAACTGTGACGTCAATGGCTGCCGCGGGAAGATTCAGATGTCCTGGCATTCACTCAGTACCCAGTCGTCCAGCCAACCAACCAGACTCACAACGACTCCCACTCTGCAAGTCGTCCGGCCCTACACTGTAAGTAGAGAAATTAATTTTTTTTCTCCCACATTTTTATTATTATTAGTAAAGATATTTGAACACATTTTATCTCATTAATGAAGTATGACTTCTCTCTCTCTCTCTCTCCATAGTACAAGGTGCCACCATCACAGACAATACTTTCAAAACAGAAGGAGGAGCTGTGCTGAACCACGAAATTTCGTTCTGCGGCCTCTATGATGTCCAAAAACTCGATGAACAAACCAAGAGACAACTGGACATCTATGGCCAAAACCGAAAGGTCGTTATACTTTTTTACTACCCGAGGAAAACGAGATAAAGCTCAGTCAAGTCAACTGGGACCGACTCAAGCCATCAATTACATGCTAGCGGGCAGAAGGTTCACGGGTACTCTACCTTATACTGCATTGCCAGGGATCATAAACCATTGGAAACGTGACACTACTCGGTTTTATGCATATGGCGGAATTCACTGCTGTATTTTAAGTCGATTACTCGGTATGCAGGTTATAAATGCCAAAAGACTCATCCCATCCATGGCAGACAACGAATGGAAGAATCCAATATTTCGTAATGTACCCAGCCACCCTCATTATGAAACCGAGCGCAGCTTATTCGTTGGCAGTGATGCTCGAGGTACATCATTTTACCGACCGTAAACCAAAAACACTCTATGTGGGAACTGAAGCAAACTGCTCTCTCCCTGTCAATGCAAACGATGACACTGACGAAGACGCAGATTGTGAGGCAGATGATGACAGCGAGGAGATGCCCGAGAGAAACGCTGAAGACGAAGTCGACCTAGGGCAACCATGGAGAAACCCACGTGAAGAACGAAAGATGAAAATGAAGAAAAACAATAATAACTTGAAAAATTAAAAAAAATTGAATAAAGAATGAATAAAAGTATAAAATTGAATAAAGAATGAAAAAAATTAAAAACAACCAAACAAATAAATAAATAAAAGGGGTTGATGGGTAATGATACATAGGAGTGGGTTTAAAACCTCTAGTCACACCCGAATACCTCCCACGTGTCATACCTTCACCACCAGAGAGGTGGGGGGGGGAAACATGATGCGATGCCACCTAGTGACAACCCCCCCCAAAAACACCCTATAATATCATAACACCCTATAAAAATTTATTATATACATATCCATTGTGACATCATGGGAAAAACCCATCACGTGACCCGAATATGGCCGCCTTTGATGCCAGGATGGTGGAGGAGGTGGGTGGTCACATGACATGAATACTGCACGCTGATTGGTTGGTTTAGGCCATGCCTACCTCATTAATATATACCGGTACCTGTACTTTACGTGCTCATATATTGCCTTTTGAAAAACTGTTAGTTTCTAAAGACCAGGTGACCACTGCCCCCTCAACTCCAACCCGGCTTGTGCAACCTGGCCCAATCTTCACAGTAATGTAGATCTTCCTTAGAGGAATCTGCACATCGAATTTCACAGTGTATATCATATTGATCTGATTAACTCCGATCGCAAGAGACCAGTGAACCAATTCCAAATAAATAATGAAGTGGTACATGACCAGAACAATCTCTGTATCAAATTTCACCCTTTTGTATTAAGGGAAGTTGAATATATGACGGGGACATGCCTCACAGATACTATATGAAAGAAAAAGATATTAATCTCCCCGAGAATAAGAAAGTGGCGGAAGCCCCGACTTCGTCAATTTTTACTCCCTTTCTCCGCAATTTTAACCCCATTTTTTTCTCTCAAAAGTTTCTTTTTTAGAAATCTTTCCTGCGTTTATCATCATTCTCGATCAAATGATATATCACATGTCTGCCTTTAGAAATCGTTAATATTCGAAAGATCAAGTGAGCATTACCCGTACATCCCCTACCAGATTTCATTCATTTACATACCTATATACCACATAGAGAGAGTCAAATCCTTCTAACTCCCACCCACATAACTCCCCCTTTAGGTCAATCAAAACCAAACTACATAATGTGTTACGTCACATACACCCTTAGTACACTACATGCCGAATTTCAAATTCTTTCGCAAAAAATGTAGGAAATATGAAGGGAACAGACAACATGGGAAAACCAATAAGTAGCTGTATTATTCCGATAGCTACTGCAACTGAGAGTGCTTCTAAAAATTCACTCTGATAGCGATCTAGCATGAGCGTTCATCGATCAACATGACCACTGATACTAAAAACGACAGACTGCTGGTCATTTGCGCATATAAAAACTTCCCACTCTCATTATCGTGTAGTAAACCCTCATAACAAACATGATCAACTTTTAAATCTGGTCACTTTCAAATGCACCTGATCACTTTTGTTACTTTTGCTCTTGCAATAAATTTTAATCGCCGACAGTGAAAGCGAATTCAACCTGGAAGTCTGTTCCCAATGCGGTTCATAGTTTTGTAATGGTCCTGAAGGCACAGAAGAGGTTAGGGGAGACTAATGAACAAGATACACAGTCGAGGAGAAGGAGGTGAAGCTGAAAACGAAGATAATTTTATCAATTTTATTTTTTCAAACTTTTCTCTTAGGTTTCGAATTTTCTTTAAACTTTCCTTTTTCTCGTATGTGCACTCTCGTATGTAGATTTTTTTAACACTCTCGTATTTCACAGATGAATAATTAAATATATACTGGAGATGACCTCGGAAGGAAACGTGAAAAATAGAAGGAAACATTCTGCAACCCAGATGCGAATCAAGAACCTCGACTGTCATGGTCGATGCCTCTATCAATTGGGCTATCACAGACACCTGAACAGCCATGCTGTCACAAGGTGTCTTAAAGACGACCAAGTTGTCAAGTTTGAAAGCCCAATGAGTAGGAAATCATTCACTTGGCATGCATACATAATGAGGTGGGCATTATCAAAAGCGACCAATCAGCGCACAGCATTCGGCTTACGTGACACCCCCACCCCCTCCAACAGCATTCTGACATCACAGAGGCCATTTTCTGTTCACGTGATGGGCTTTCCCTGTGATGTCACGCCGGTTATGAATATTTTTAAAAGTTATGTTTTCTTTTTAATTTATTAATCTTAATTTTTTATCAGCCATTTTTCTAATTTTCGGGTGTTGCCATTTCAGGTGTGGTCTTTTTGTGGGGGTGGTTCTTCTGGGTTTGGACTGTCGCTCATTGTGGTTTTTTGGGTGTGGTCGTTGTTTTTGGTGGTGGTCCTTGGTTTGGATGGTGGTCATTGTTGTTGGTGTGGTAGTCGTTGTTTTGGGTGGTGGTCATTGTTGTTGGGTGGTGGTGGTCCTTGTTGTTTTAGGTGGTGGTCCTTGTTTTTGGTGGTGGTCCTTGTTTTGGTGGTAGTCCTTGTCTTTTGGGTGGTGGTGCTTTAATTTTGGCAACCTAGTTATAGGCACTCAGTGCAAAAGGCCCAGCACATTCAGTTAGGCTACTATATTATCATTTTGTCTCCCTTATATATACCTACTTTTTCAGGTACAATTATTTGTATTGGTCCGTTAAAATTTTTTTATCTAATCACTAATTTTCTTTTGTTTTTAGTGCCCTCGAATTTTTTTCCTAAACTCTTTACACTCTCCTCAAATTTACTTTCTTTTGCTTCAAGGCACTCAGTTTTTTAAAATTTTCAATTAATTTTTAAAAATTTTATTGCATTGTCTCGTTTGATTGGGTGTTTGCTTGCACCCACAACCTGATGAAGTGTTTGACAGGTGACTGAAATCACAAGCTTTTTTGCCTTATTTTTAAGATATTCCATTTAGAATTTGATTTATTTTCATTTTCTTCTCTCTCACTGAATGCCTTTGCTCACATGAATGGTTGTATTTTTTTTCTCAGGTTGAACTTGGTTGAAATATTAGAATTAAAATACAAATTTCACGTTTTTCAAAGCTGGTGAGGTATACATCTTTCTCTTTACTAATTTGTACAGACTTTTCATGCTCAGATTATTAAATGCGTTGTTTTGATTCCCACCTCACGAAATTCAGATCCACCTCTCTCTCTCTCTCTCTCTCTCTCCCTTCCTCCCTCCCTCATAGCCAATACATGTTTGCAAAGTGTTGCTTAAACTTGTCTTCTAAAAAAGTTTTCGCTCTCTCTCTTATACAGCATAAAACTTTTTCTGTTCAATTAACGTATTAGGAGGATATGAGACAGATGAGCATTATAACGAGCACTTCATCATTCAATTGGCTTTTTCATTAAATTATGAACCCGTATATACTTTAAAGAATAAATATCTTTATTCTTATCTCTATTTATAAAATAATGCACAGAGTACAGGTACTCTGATTTAAAAACGGAGGCCATATTAAAACCTTTTAGTACAATTATTAATTCTGTATATTCTAAATGCTCTATTTTGAATAAGGTCTTAATTCTTCATTAAACAGAACTTTTTAGGCGTCCTAACCTTTTAGCCCCAGTTTCCTCAGAAATAAATGAATAAGTAAAAGTTCATACAAATTCCAATAGTTTAAATTGATCGTCTGCAAATTACAACCCTGCAAAAAGTAACTTGAATACTTATAATTAAAATTGGTAGAGACTTTACAACACAACAAAGGGAGAACAGAGTTTCCGACTAGTTTCGCCATTTATTCCCGGTTTTATCAAGGATACACACAAGAGGACATGAGCCTTTATACATAGGAAATATGGTATAGAATGTGAACATGATTGGATGAATAAATAACAAATAGTAAATAATATAAATTTTACAGTGGCGACATGGAAAGGAGAATGGTTGGATAAGGAACCAATAACAATGAAATTATAAGGAAACCGTGAGAGGAAAATTAATTGAAATATAAAGGAAAAAAATCAAAATTGAAAACGCGGACCTAGAAGAAGACTCATCCGGAGTTAACGTAAACTAAGCTATTAATAAAAATGGAAAGGAAAGTAAATATACAAATTTGAAAAAATACAAGATATCGGATAAAGAATTTAAAATAAATAAATGAATAAATATCAAAAACGGTTTGGCAATTGAGGAGGTGATCTGGAGAGGAGATTTTAGCTTTAAAGATCTCAATGGCTTCGAGAGTGGCAGTCTTGAATGGGTCGTTGCATAGATGGAGGATGGTCATGATTTCACTTTGCTCTTTGGGGGCATGTCCCGTGCGGGCAAGGTGGATCGCGTAGTGCGAATTATTATCTTGTTTCTTGTGAGAGTCCATGTGTTCTTTAAATCGTTTATTGAAATTGCGGGTCGATAGGCCTATATAGTATTTATCGCAAAATCCACAGTTTAATCTATAAATTCCGGAACGGGAGAATTTGTCGGTGTGTGTTTGGATGGGTGGATTAAGAGAGTGAAAGCAAGGGGTCGATGAGCGGTAGGAAACTTGGAGGCTGAGTGTGGAGAGGAAGGCGGAAAGGCGGTAAAATTGAGGGCTGATGAATTGCAAGGACACCCATTTCTTGGATGGGGATGGGTGAGGAAGTTTAGGGTTGGAGAGGGCAAGTTTTCTTCGTTGGAGAATCCGGGAGAAGGTAGAAGTTGTGTAGCCATTTTTTAAGGCGAGGGCGCGTATAGTTCGAAATTCGGTGGCACGGGAAGGAGGACTGAGGGGTAACTTGAGAGCACGGTCGATGAAGAAACGGAGGGAGGCTTGTTTATGGATAGGAGGGTGTGAAGAGGAACAATGGATTAAATTAGATGATGTGGTGGGTTTACGGTAGACAGAGAATGAAAAGCGGTGGTTGGAGGGGTCATTAGTGATGAGGATATCAAGGTATGGAAGAGAGCGGTTAGATTCGGTTTCAAAGGTGAACTGGATGTGGGGTGAAAAAGTGTTGAAAAGGTTAGTAATGTCAACGGGTGAAGTAGAACGGGAATCAAAAATAATTAGGATTTCATCAACGTATCGAAAGTATGAAATAATGGTGGAGTTAGAGAGGAGGGGAGAGACAAGGTGAGTTCAAGGTTCTGGAGGAAGACTTCGGAAAGAAAGCTACTTAAGGGGAACCCCATTCCAATTTTATCGATAGAAACAGCACTATGGACCCCTTTCTGAACGATTGAATACTTGTATATCTGTTATAAATTCTCGTCGCAATTAAGCATTTGCAAATGACACGAATTTACTTAAACAATATCCCAATGCTTAACGAGTTTAGCTAAATTAGATTAATTGGCTTTTTAAACTCCTTAGAGAAAATGGATTCATCCTTGAAGAGGAAGTCAACGTGCCTATCATATAGGACAGAAGGATCCGACGGGTAACTCTCAAACGTCTACTTTACGGAATCTTTTACTTTATTTGATTTGATTTCTTTCAAGTGAGCCAAGCATTCTTTCGATGGACAAGCACGCGTTTTTGGACTGACGGGGTAAGGTAAGTCAGGGGCGGGAGGAACTTGGGAGAAGGTTACATAATACGGTAAAGGTTAGTAGTTCAGTAAGGACCGTCAACCTAAAACTATATACGATCTTTCCATAAATGGGTCTTCATTTTTCCGTTACCATCGATCCGGTAGGCACAAGCACTCTCCTTGAGCAAGAAGGCATGTTCTTGGTAAGCCAAAAACGTATCCATTAACCGCAGATTTGAGTCTGTGGGAAGATACAGAAAATCCAGAGAGCTAGCTCTGTATATGATCACTATGTAAGGCCATTTTCTAAGAATCTGTTAAAACCACCTTGCCAGATTCTTAGAAGTATCCCGTTCAGTTTTTAAGAAATACGTTGCTTTGCTTCAGACAGCCGTTTGATTATTCTTTTCTCATTTAATTTCCTTGGTCCTCTGGCTATCCTCAAGAATGGACACATCGCTTTCTTCTTAAAACGCCCTTGTTTTCACTATCGGACGTTCACTGCACCGACCAAGAGAAAAGAAAAACTAATCTTTGTTGATTTAATCTGTTGTGGATGTAAAGTGTCACGTAGAATTTGGGAGATTTGCGCAAAATGTAGGGGAAGCCTAACTTAAGAAGGACGCTACAGACACAGTGATACACGGAGAGAAATGCTTTGGATGTAGCAACAATAAGGGAGTTGATAAATGCTTGTTTGTTGAAGCAACAATACAATTGATGCATCATGAATGAACTTTTATCTTACTACACTATCAAATTGTCATGATTACAATTCACTATAAATATGTAGTTTTTTTATGTAGCGTGAACTAAATATTGATGCAGCACCAATATTGGAAGAATGCTATTTCAAGTATTGTTCTATCATCAATATATGGATGACCATGCTGCAATATCGGAAGTTGCTGATCATAATATGCTTGTTGATTGGTCGAGAAATTCCGTCACTCGCTCTGTCGACGAGGCCAATGAGATAACAAGGCCTGGAAGTGAAAAAGTCACCTGACCAACTGGGTGCTAGCAACAATCCAACTTTCATTGTCTCCATCTTGGACGTTAACAATCAGTGTTTTTCGTTTGTTGGAAACAATGAAGGTGGGATTGTTGAAGGTGTATGAAAATTATTATAATTCTTTCCATAAATTTGTTATCACATTTACTAGCTGACCACAGTTATAAATTTCACGCACTAGATGTCGCGAAAAGCACTCGAGAAGTTCCGTTTCATAACCTCGAGAATTTCCGTTTTCATCCTCTTTAGTTAATTTTAGCTATATGATTCATGGGTTATTCGGATAGTCTCATAAATAGTTAATGAATTTCATAGGAAAATTTTCCACTAATTGACTCCGATGAACAACATTTTGTATCCCTTACTAGTTATTTTTAATGTTAATCAATTTCATAGGAGTGCAAGTAGAATGCTGTGCCTTTCCGAAAAGAGGTATGCTGAATGTAGTTGCTAAAATAAAGTTTTTCTCAATAGAAAAAATTGTCATTAAATTCCCTTCTTCTCGAGGTATTTATTTAGGTAACATAACCTATTAAGGGCTGTTTGTGCGCTCTGATTACTGACCATGTGAAGGGCGTACGCTGGAGCATCATCACCAACTCCGGCTCCAACATCCCTTTTTTGAAACCATGGTGTGCACAAAAAAGAAATAGAATTATTCATATGTGTTACAACTATTAATTCATGTAATGAATTTGATACTTCTAGCATACATGGTTATATATATTTTTATTTCTTTTTTGTGTTTTCAAAAAACAGAACATATGCACAAATTTTAATAGGGTATCATGAAAATATAAACTGTAACAGAGCCCACAGCTCTATTGCTATAAGAGCAGAAAACTATTGATGCGTTATCAATATCCAGTATTATCATGAAAATAAAAATTGTAAAGTGGCCCATAGCTCTATTGTTGTAGGAGCAGAAAACTATTGATGTGTCATCAATATCCATTATCCATGCATGGAAAAATCGTTGCTCTAGCAGTGCTGTAATAGTGTGGTAACAAAAGAGGATTGCTCTGACAACAATATTTATTGAAAGAGATTAATAAAGACAATTGAAGACTCCCCTCGAAAAGGGATGTAAGCGCCATTTTTTTACATTCTTCAAAAATAGCAACAATGGGTAATATACAAAGCTCCCTGTACAGTGGTAACAACTGTCGGTACTAATCATCACAATTCGAGCTAATATTTAGCAGTGAAAATGCTTCCTCGTGGAAAAGGGATCTATCCCCATTACAAATGGCAGCTCGCTTGGAGAAATTTTGACTGAATCGCAGTTAAACAATCAAAATAAAGGTAAAAAACGTGATAGTAATCCATTTCACTGGACAGACAATGAAAGAAAAGATTTACAGATTCACAAACTTTGCCTTGCTTTGTTGGTCTGTGCAAATTTGGTCCGTGCAGTTGGTCCGTGTTGGCGAGATATCTCCTATTTTTGGATATTGCTGGCATCTGAATATCGATTAGAAGAGCGTAGGAGGCCAATGGGAGGTCGGACATGAACGGGACCAAGCCTAAGACACTCTCCGGGTTTTCGAGGTTCTCTGTGCAAAATTTCAGCCTCGGGGGTTACCTGCTTCAGAAGGTATGGAGTAACAATCAAACAAACAAACAGACGGAAAGTGCGCTATATCTTTCCCTTGTACTTAATTCTCTAAAGCGTCCATCCATTTGTCTGCTGTCATGCTCCCTCTCTGTATTTAATTTCTTTTATAACTCAGAAAATACTCAATGAATCTGCACGGAATTTTCCATGTATATAGTTAGTGTTGCTGTGCTTTCAGTAGGGTACTTTTTTATCGTGTTTATTTATCAATTTTTTAAGTTATTCTTATTTTTCTAAAAGTTGAACTGTTTTCAAAGGATGCCACTAGATGGCAATACTGTCTTATCGAAGAGTTGAATAGACTTTTTGTTTTTAAAGTATGTCACTAGATGGCGAGGCCAGACGGCGCACTCTAGAGTGCCTTTAAGGAGAGTGGCGACAACTAAGAACGGATTTTGATTGGTTATCACTCCGGACGCCATAGTTTTCCCCAAATTGTATGGCATTTGCATTACAGATATAGAGAAATGAATGGTTTTTGTTTCGTTTTTCGTTTTATTGTGCATGTTTCTTAATTTTTGGTAATAAAATTGCATTATTAAACTTTAAAAGATGGGGTTTAATTAGATCCGCTTAAAATTAACGATTGGAGTAGCGAAGAGTGAAGGGAAAAATATTTTTTCATAATAAAGTATTTATTGTTTTACTATTGTTCATAAAAATGTGAATCTCACAAAATAAAGTGATTGTTTAATGATATAATAATAGATAAATATTTCAAGGACTGTTAAAAATTTTTTAATTTATATAATATTTTTTAATTTACATAATTTCAGGGAATTTTTATTCAAGGGTCATTCGGGCCCAACGAGCAAATTTTTTATCTTAAAGCAAACCGTAAAACCAATAGTATAAATAACATTTAATAAAGAAAAAATATTTAAATCATGGAATATATTCAAACGGAGGCAAATTTTGGAAAATGAAACTTGAAATTTAAATATTTTCTAGATAGTATGTAGCATCAAACTTTATTTTTCAGTTGTTACTAGTGGTAAATAGGTCATCCCGTTTGGATATTTATATAAGCATAATCATTCGTTTTTTCACCAATAATCAGCAAGTTATGAACATTGTTATGAGCAAAACCAGCGGCTCCAACAATGGTCTTCAAAATTTACCATGCGAAACTTATTTTCATGTAACAATGCATTCTTTGAAGACAAAAAAAAACATTTTTTAGTACTAGTAACGAGTGGTAAATAGGCCAACCCGTTTGAATATTTATACAAGCATAACCATTCTTTTTTTGCGAATAATCAGCACGTTATGAGCATTGTTATGAGCAAAACCAAAGTATACAACAATGGTATTCAAAATTTACCAAGCGAAACTCAATTTTCATTGAACAATTCATGCAACAATGCGATTTTTGCGGACAAAACAAATAAATAGTAATAGTAATTTAATTGCAAGACAATGAAGTGGTCAACGAGGCCTGATGACGAGTGCAGTTGTTCGGGCGAAAAAGTTTGCCAAGTTTTTATCTTTGTTAACTCCTAGACGCAACTATTATTATTTTGGTTCATATTTTTTAATTTATTTGCAACTTGCACTAGAAAGTGATGTTAGAACACTTCCACGATAAAAAGAATGTAAGAGTTAATCTAGATTTTTTTCCTAAAATTAATCATCGATAATTGAGATTTTTTTTCATCTTTTGCAATAAATGTCAAATTTTTATTTTTGTATAAATATAAAAATGTGTACAGACTGCTAAATATAAACTCTTTTGTTATTCGCTATTAGTTTCCTTTTTTGCTGAAAAGGTGAAAAAAATCACTCTCGTACTTGCTATTAGCTGATCAAATGATCACAATTATTATGAAAATTAAAACGTTAATGTGCTTCTTTTTTTAACCTCATTAATCTAAAATAAAAAGAAAAGCTTGGTAGGCTAACCAGCATTTGCCATATTTACATTTCTTCTTAATAAGCTGAAAAGTATTGTAAATTGTACCTCTGCTAATTCATTCGTTGGGAAAAACAAGGCCGACGGCCCAAGTTGTCGCCACTCTCCTTACAGGCACTCTAGCGCACTCTAAAGGCAAGAGCGTTTATAATCAGAGTGGCCAAGAGTAGAAACGTACCCATGTTTTGGCAAACCTCTGTTTTGAAAGTACTAAAGCAGTACTACAGGGTGATTCAGTCAATTTCTGACCATTTCACTCGAATGAAGTGCATTAGGGATAAAAAATTGAAAGAATATGAGCGCCATATCGAATTTCTAAATAGTTGGAGTTTGTATTGTTGCAACGGCGCTGCATGAAAATCGTATTGTTGAAAAATGGCGCCCGCTTTATCAACAGAGCAGATATGCAAGGTTGTCAAATGGTATTTCGAGACAAAATCACCTGTAACCGTGCAAAGAAAGTTCCGGAAGGAGTATAAGTGTCGAGACGCACCAGGCTGGCAAGCAATCATGGATTTTGTCAAACAATTTCGTGTGTTAAAGGCAAGAAAAAAGGCGGGTTCGAAGCTCGTGTTCGGACGACCGAAGTTGTCGAAAATGTTCGCACAAGGTTGGTCGATTCCCCTACCAAAAATCTGTTCGCCGCCTATCCATTGAAGGACTGTCGTATACCACGACATGGCGAATTTTGAGAAAGAATTTACACCTCTTCCCGTATAAGATCTATGTTTATCAGGAGTTAACAGACACTGGAAGACATAAGCGACAACAATTTTGCGATGGCGATTGGAGCAGAAGTAGAAGCCAATCAGGACATTGTGGACAATCTGTGGGTGTCAGATGAGGCCTTCTTCCATCTGTCAGGTGACTTTAATAAATACAACGTTCGTTTTTAGGGTTCCCAGTACCCTCATGAGATCCATAAGTCACCTCTTCATCCACGAAAGGTTATGGCTTTGTGCGCGATTTCCAAAAGAGGCATCATTGGTCCGTTCTTTTTTGAGGGCTCCGTAACGTCACAGGCTTACCTTAACATGTTGGAAACCTTCTTCATCCCCGAGCTGCGAAGGAGGCGTTTACCGCTTCGACATCATTGGTTTCAACTGGATGGGGCAAGGCCTCACACCATTAATGAAGTGCTAGACTTTCTCAATCAGAAATTCGGAAATCGTGTTATTTCAAACAGGTTTCCAGATCAATTCGGCGGTGGCTTTCTTTGGCCCCCCTACGAGTCCTGACCTAAACCCATGTGATTTTTATCTCTGGGGGTTCCTTAAAGATAGTGTGTTCACTACAGCACCAAGAACCCTAGACCAGCTGCGACAACGCATCGTCGACTGCTGCACCCTTGTGGATGCAGAAATCCTGAATAGAGTTATGAACAACTTCACCATTTGGCTGCGAGCAGTCCAAAATGTTCGTGGTGGCCACATTGAGCATATCACCAAGACTTTTCCACTGGAATAAAAACTCGGAACTGCCTAAAATATAATACTGGAATGCTAAGTATGTAAACATTAATAGGTCAATAAATCATAGTACTGAAATGGTCAGAAATTGACTGAATCACCCGTGTATATATATTTATTTTCAGATGAAGCAATCGTTCTAAAAATGTTTTAAACTGTTGTACAAGAACTTAAGTATAATATCAAACTTTGGAGAAGTAAATAAAATTTAATATTTTGTTTAAACTATTCTGTAAATGGAAAATTTTAAAACATTCATTTATGATATAGCTGTTAATTTTTTAATGGATTTGTTTAATGTAAATACATGTATATCAAAAAACTAATTATACATTATTGGATTCAGCAATAACATTTTATTTCAGTAAAAACAACATTTTATTTCAGTAAAAATATTTTAATTTCATGTTATCTTAGAAGCAAATTCTATCAACAAAAGAAATTCTTAATTAAAATATGAGGTATAATAATGTAATAATAAATTTAAAACAAACATTTGCTTCTAAATTTTAGAATAAACATATGTAAAAGAAAAGAAAATTATTTATAATGAAAGTGCATGTGTTTGAATTAAAAATTAATAATATTTTAGCTTTTGGAAAGTTGTTTTAATTTTAATCGCTGATTAAATATAATTTTGGATTGCTAATTTTGAAAATGAATTCAGTTTTCATCCATCACGCCAGGATTTTTCAAAAATGCAAATAATGCAAATTCTACATAATTGTAATTTAAGCCAGAGTCAAACTTTAAATTAGATTTTTAATAAATAAATAATAATAAATAAATTGTAAAACTATTTTTATTGACTGCCCAAGCGCAAAATAGAGTAATTGGACTCTAAAGAATTTCCAACTTTAACACTGTCTGTTTTCATAAAATAAAATGAGCATGCCGTTTTGCGAATAAATCTTGCATGATATCTCAAAACAGTTATAAAATTTGAAATGAGCAAGTTGAAGTCAGTAAAAATCACTGAAAAATTTTTAGACAATAAACCTTCGTAGGCCTGTGTAATACTGTCCATTATAATGAAACAAAAGTGAGAATATCGTTTAGCGAACAAACCTTTCATGGTAGCACAAAACGGTTTTAAAATTTGAAAAAAATCACTGAATATTTTCTTGACAATAAACCATTGCAGACCTGTTTAAACCATTCAAATTATCAATGGTTTAAACATTAAATATTTATAAATCGAGATAATGTCAATTCATAGTATGGTTGGTTAATAGATTGGTATCTTGATGAATTTTAAAATTTGAAGTTATTAAATTTGTTGTTTTCCATCATTATTTTCCAAAAGCTAAAAATTCATTAAATTTCTTTTTATCCAAATGCATGCATTTTTATTAGAAATTATTTCCTTTTCTTTTATATATGTTTATTCTAAAATTTAGAAGCAAATGTAACTTGAAAATTTGCTTGTCATTAATATACCTTAAAAGTTTATTACAATTTTTGCAAATTGGTTTCATACAATTTTAAATGAATTTCATACATTTTTAAATAGATCTTAAATGGATTCAATACGTGTTTGAATAGATTTACTATGCTTTCAAATGAATTTAATACTCTTTCAAATAGATTTAATACATTTTTAATGAATTTAATACAATTATAAATGAATTTAACATGATCCATTTTAATTTGTGTTATTTGTTTATGTAACTGTTTTGTATTCTGTAATTGAATTAAAATAATAAAAAATAAATTTACCGTAAAATTTACTAAACCAAGGTTTCAATAAAAATGGTTTTTTACTTAGTTTAGTAATGAAATTCCATTTACACTGAATTAAAACACATTAGATTAATTTAAAATCGTATTAATTTCATTTAAAATTGTATGAAACCAATTTGTAAAAACTGTAAAAATTTGTTTTGTTAATAAAAAATTCTTTTAAAATAAAATGAAGATGTAAACGGTTTATGTTGTTTTTACTGAAATATAATATTGCTGAAACCAGCTATACATAGTTATTTTTGATATACTTATATTAAACAAGTCAACTGTAAAATTAACATCTATATCATAAATGAATGTTTTAAAATTTTCCAAGCACAGAATAGTTTACAATTCAGGATCAAAATGCAGGTCGTGTGTTCGTGACACTATCCACTCTTAAATGTTTGCAAAAATATGGCGGATTTGTACTACGTGAGATAAAGAACCAATCCTCAGAGTAGGGAAGACAAGTCAGGCTAGAGCGACAGGCAAAAAAAAGCATTGGACTCATTGTAGCAACATTCGAGCGAGAAGAAAAGTGTAAAATTATTCGACTAAATGACTAAAATGCCTGTGTCATGTTCGGCACACGATTGTACTAACCGCCAGGATAAAAATTTGGTCGGGATTACTTTTCACCAGTAAGTAGATTGTTTCTAAATTGCATATTTCTAATGCTATTCTTCCTATCAATACATGAATAAATAACAATCGTTTGCATTGATTCCGTGATTGATTTTCTAAATCAGGAAAACTGCGAGAAGCATTTATACTATAATACTATAAACTACAATAAACTATTCAATTGTGTAAAGAACTTTGAGTGGAAAATTCCTTATCTAGTACTGAAAATTGTACTTTATATCAGCTTTATACTGCTAGAAGTGGTTAGCTCATCAATCCAACTGTTAAATATAACTTGCACTTGATATTTTTGTTTTTGGAAGATAATTATTTAAATAAAATCTTGAAAACATTCCAAGGAGGAGCTTTTGCAGTGAAGCACAAATACATTTACAAGTTTATTAAAAAGAAATTAATCCCCCCCCCCCACCTCCCGAGTAGGATAAGGCAAGTCATCTATTTTTACTCGAATAATGTAATAAAATCTTACGTGGATAGAAATAGTTAAGTAATAAACTAGAGGATACTCTTTTAACACAACAAGGAAACAAGAAACGAAAAAATAATAAATGAAAAATAAGGCAAAAAAAGACAAAAAACAAAAGAATAAGGAAAAATACGAACTGTAAGGGCTTTTCGAAATCCTTGCTTTCATCGTTCAGCAGCCCAAGGGAGAACACGGAGTGAACTGACTTGGGACAACAATCGAACAGTGAAGTGTACATTTGTTAGGATGGGACGAAAGCAGCGCTTTCACAAAGCTCATCTAACCAGAATAAACTCCAAATGAAATACACTGAGGTAGTCAAGAAGCCTAACCAACCCAAGCGGTCTTCCATATTATACAAAAAAGAAAATAAGATTGACGATTGTCAGAAACAAAAAACAAACGAAATAAAAAATACATCTGGACGTAGTCTGGGAAAGAGACGTTGCTAATATCTTCAAAATTGATGTCAAGAACGTGCCTCGGTTTACAATACTTCGTGTGCCAGTTCATATTCATTGAGTTCTTCAGTATCCCTTTCACAAGCTTATTGTCGTGAGTCTTCATCTTCTGTATCATAATCAAAAGGAGATCCTGTACAAACTTTCCGATATGAGCCATGTTTAAATCCAAGTGGATGGATTGGTTTTTCACCGTCCTTCTGTCCAGCTGGGCAATGGTCCTCAGGGTAACATTCTGGAATGACTGTAGTTCACTCCATCTGGTTTTACAGATAGTCGCCCACGCAGGCATGCCAAAGAGGAGTATGTTCCGGATAATCGATTTGTACAGAAGTAGCTTGTTGTCAATGCTGAGGGCGCTGTTGCGACCCATGAGAGCTATGATAACAATCGCTTATCCGGTATGTTATCAGAGCACAGGACATATGCTGGTTCCATGAGAGTATTGAGTCAATGATAACTCCCAGATACTTGTAGTTGTCCACCCAGTCCAGTTTCTTATTGAACAGAACAAGAGAATCTGGGGGATGCTTGAGCTTCCTATTGAGGTACAAAGCCTTGCACTTTCCAACGTTAAGGTTCAACTTCCAGCAGTCAAACCAGTCTTCGAACTGCTTCAAGGCGCACTGCAGCCGAGTGATAACGTTAGTCAGCTGGTGTACCCATGTCATAACGGCAGTATCATCCGCATAAAAATACAGATTACAATTATCGGGTTTCGGGAAATCATGTACAAAGTAATTAAATAGCACAGGCCCGAGGACAGAACCCTGAGGGACACCGGCCTTTACAACACGGGGTGTGGAAAGATCTTCTCCAACTTTGGCTTGATAGGATCTGCCGTCAAGAAAGGATTTCACCATCAAAATCAAATCGGCAGGGAACCCGTCTCTGATCATTTTGTAGACAAGGCCCTCATGCCACACCTGGTCAAAAGCTTTACTTAAATCGAGAAATACCACCCCACAGTAC
This sequence comes from Rhysida immarginata, assembly GCA_023313115.1. Taxonomy (NCBI): domain Eukaryota; kingdom Metazoa; phylum Arthropoda; class Chilopoda; order Scolopendromorpha; family Scolopendridae; genus Rhysida; species Rhysida immarginata. The sequence continues at coordinate 19,943 of JAHWFO010014363.1, forward strand.
CTGGATAGGTTCAGGGGGGTGCTGAGGTCTTCAACGAGCCTCCATATTTGCATCGGACAAGAGTGGGCAGCACGAAAGCCAAACTGCTCTTCCCGAAACAGGTCATTTGCTAGACAGTGATCTTGGAATCTGACGAGGATCGTTCTCTCCAACACCTTGGACATCGAGGGTAGCAAGCTAATAGGTCGGTAGCTCGCGGGGATTGCAGGATTTTGCCCCTGCTTGGGGATACTCAACACAGTAGATTTCTTCTAAGCCACAGGGAAATAAGAAAATTTCCAGCAGTCGCTAATGATATTGGTGAGAAAGTCAATAAAGTTCTTTGGGAGATTCATAAGGGCGTTATTACTCACCTTCTCTTTTCCTGGAGCCTTCTTCTTTTTCAGTTTACTTATGATGTTGGCAATTCTTCAGCCTCGATGTTGTACTTCGTTAAATGCTGCGGGACTTCATCAAAGTTGACAATACGTTCTTCCACACGCTGAGACATGATTTGACTCTCGGGCTTATCGTTGATAGGAGTAACAAACTGCATTTCCGGTGAATCTGCAATGACTTTGGCCTTGTCCTGATCAGTTTAGACATAGTCACCTTGTGGAGTACGTAGTGGAGGAAGCGTATCATTCTTCCTCTTCTGTAAAGCTCTGACCATACTCCAAATGGAATTGTCGCGAGCCGACGAGCTTTTGAGTTTTTCATTCCATGTAGCGTCGCGAAGCTCTTTTATATCCTCTTGGACTCTTCGCACTAGCCTGTTATACTTGGTTTTGAGCCAAGGTTCACGATAGCGTTGCCATAGTCTACGGGTCCTGTTTCTTTCAGAAATTAGGCGTTGGATTCCAGGAGTGAGTTGGATTCGATGAGGAGGTTTATTCTCTGATGGATACTTACTAGCTTCTATGGCACTGTTAATACATCTGGTGATGTCTTCAACACGTTGATCGATGTCCTGTGTACAGTAAGGAACGTCAGGATGGCAGCTATATTCCTTAACAATATCTTTGTAGAGCTTCCAGTCTTGATGATGTATCAGTTCCTCTCGGAAATTTATGTCGACATTGTCAAAGTTCAACGTCACAGGCTTGTGGTCAGAAGAAAGGTCATCAATCGTGAAGATATTGTACGATTTGAAGAAACCCTTCAAGAGCGAGATGTCCAAAACGTCACTACTAGGAGAGTGGTCGCAGTAGTAGGTGTACTCCACAGGTCCTGCAGCGATGATATCATCTCTACCTTGTATGTACCTATAGAGAATCATGCCGTTGTAATTCTGCGTTCTGGAGTTCCAGCTTGGGTGTTTGGCATTTAGGTCACCAGCTAGGACGACTGGAGTGTCACGACTGAAGAATTCATCAAGCTCACTAATGTCAAGGTAATGTTTAGGTGAATTGTAGAGCACCACGAACTTCACTTCACCACAGGAGACGTCATTGATAATGATGGAGGCCGATTCCATACCTGCATAAGACTTGGAGACTAATTCTTGGTGTTGAATTCCCTTCTTAATGATGATCGCAGCGCCCCCAGAAGCACATCTTGCAGCATTTGAAGCCATTCAATCCTTACGGTACACACAATAGCCAGGTAGCTTGAAGTCTTGGCTTGGTTTGAGATGAGTTTCACAAAGGAAAGCAACGTCCATTTCTTGATTTAACAGAAAATTGTGAAACTCGATACGCTTTCGGGGAATGCCCCTAGCGTTCCATATCACGCACCGAAGTTCACCTTTGTTGATTACAGTATAACGTTGTGCAGCCATACTAAAATTAGTTGTTCGTTAGGAGCCCACTCAACTGTGGGTAACTTTTGCCTAGATTAGAAAACAGATGAAAGATATGTCCTAATTGCTTTTACATACTTGGTAGGTCGTTGATGTTGAGGCCTTTATATTCCGGCGTAGACACAGCAGCAGCATTGGATTTGCCTACTGTCACTTTAGAACTAGGCATCCTTTGAACCTGGGGGTATTTTGGACATTTCGTGTAACTTGAAGTGTGCTGCCCACTACATCTGATGCACTTTGGGGGGTCTTGTCCTTTGATCCTGGGGCAATCTCTTGACTGGTGCCCCTCTTCATATTTATTACAACGAGGATCTTCCGTGCAGCCCATGGATACATCTCCGAAGCGCAGGCAGTTGTAGCACTGTAGTGCCTTCTTGTTCCCTCGAAAGGCCTCCACTGTTACTGCAAGCGGCCCAATACGTGTTATGTTTTTCAATGACTGGTTGTGTTCGGAGTTCGGGAGCAGAACCAAAACCATTGGCATATCAATGGATCCTTTGGCTTTCCTCAAGCGAATTAATTTTTCCGGGAAGTAGTTGGCACTTCTTAGGTCTTCTTGGAAGTCATCAAGGTCATAAGTAATATCCACATTACGTATCACGTATTTCAAGACCTTCTCCGAATTCAGTTGATGATGCTGAATTTTTAGAATATTATCAGACTTAATTCC
>JAHWFO010014364.1:0-34289 GCA_023313115.1 Rhysida immarginata
TTATTAAGTTTTAACTCGCGTCTTACTAAAATAAGGGTGGGGGTTTCAGAATCCCGGGGCCTCACAAATAATCTTATATAACATGTGAATCAAGGTCATTTTGACAGTTATTTCAAAAATTACCTGCTGCTGTCATACTTGACATTTTAAACATTTTAAACCTTTAAATACGAAAATTAAAACCCCAGACAAGAAAACACAATTTTGCAAGACTTATTGAAAAAATGTAAATGTGACAGAAAATGCTTCCAATGCTTGTGACTTATGATGAAGTAACAATTAAAAAAGCACAGGATACCCTAAATTTACTTAAAGAAATCAATATAAGTTAATGAAAATAGGAAACAAAATTCCAAATTAATAATTTAAACATCTGAGTTGTGGCATAGGATAAAACCTCATTGACCATTCTTGAGTTACTCTTTATTCAATAAATGTTAATATGATGTTAATATTTTGTAAAATAAGTTTTTTTAAATCTGATGATTATTTTGATAGGAAGGGAGTAATAGAAGATAAGGAGATAATTGTTTTGGGTGTCACCATTATCACTTCAAGGGTTTAATTCTAACATTCGTACAAATAATCAAAACTGTCAGCCAATGTTACGTATTGTTGCTAAATACAACAGTGGTCTTTTCCATTGTGAAGCCTGGGCTGTATTCAAAATAATGCAAAAGAGGGGTCAAAAATCGACTTTTCAGTAAATATAGCAGACCAACAATGGAGTGCACAGATCAGAGAAAGCCTGCGCAAGGAAACGTCATAGATAGTTTTTTCACTTATGGAAGGGTATTGTTAATCGTATTTTTACCAATAATAAGTCCGAAATTCTCCTTACCCCGAGGCCAACAAGAGACAGGCCAGGGCACTCAAAAGCCACCTGATCATTGGGTCCGAGCAACAATCCAACCTTCATTGTTTCCAAGAAACGAAAAAAACATTAATTATTAAAATCCTAGATGGAAACAATGAAAGTTACATTGTTGCTCTGACCCCGATGATCAGGTGAGTATTGAGTGCCCCAGGCCTGTCTCTCGTTGGCTTCACCCTACCCTAGGTGATGTAACAATGTATGATTTTTCCGTGCACAGGCTTTCTCTCTATGCAGTGTTGGTAAAAGACCATGCTCTTTAGATAATATAGACATTATTGTTGGAGATAACAATGAAAATTTTTCATTGTATAAATGTATATGAATGATGATTATTAAATGAGATAGGATAATTTTTCATGTACAATATTGGATATTAAATTTACATATGTACAGAGGCTGAGTCATAAGTAGTGGCCGATCACCGCACAAACTTTTAAATGGGCACCAGACAGAAACCACTCATTGCTAATCATCAAAGTAGAGTCCATCATGCTTGATGATCTTCATCCAATTGGCGGATGCCCTCGTGAAGCCACTCCTCCAGTTTCTGGGTGAAAAAGTCACGTACGGCGTCTTCAACCTCACTGACATTGGCCAAGTGCCATCCACGCAGGAAGTGTGCCATGGACCGGAAGAGATGGTAGTCGGAAGGTGCCAGGCTCATATGCTGGATGTGGCAGAACCTCGATTTTTTACAGCAGTTGACGACACACTTTCACCGTTGTTGTGCTTGCGTGGGCGTCAAGTGTGGGCACAGCTTGGCAGCTCCTGTTAACCTTTCACATGGCGTGCAGGTGTCGAACCACACACGATTGTGATGTCCCAATGTCCGCCGCTAGTCCACGGGTGGTTCTGCCTGGGTTGGCTTCCACTTGTTGCCGTAGGGCTGCGTCATCCACTTCTTTGGGTCTTCTGCTCCTTGGCGCATCTTCCAGGCCCATGTCTCCAGATGAAAAGCGGGAGAACCACCCTTGTGGTGTCCATTCATTGGTCACACCCTGATCTTCCACCCTGCAAATTTTGGCAGCACACGGTCCCCTTTTTCCAATAATGAAGCAGCCCACATATTACCAATTTTTCTACCATATTTTTATACTGGCTGACGCAGGTGGCACAATGTCTATGGCATTCAAAATCGCACTGACGTTTCTTCCCACACTGTTCTCTTATAAACTGTGATATACCCTTGTGGTAAATGGTCTTTGCCCAGAATTCGTCAAGCTCTAACCCCCCTCCCGAGTCGGCCACTACTTTTGACTCAATCTCTGTAATATTGAAGTACCATATAAACCCATATATAAGTCGAGAAATTTAAGACTTAAAATTCATCCTTATCAACTGGTCAGTTCTTATATCTATAGAATTTTGGAGGACACGTGAACAAATACAGTATGCTTTAATGAATGCCATAAATCTTTGCAGAAATGTGCACATTTTCCAAATTTTTTGAGGAAAATATTGTTGTATATGTCATAAGTGAATTTTTTACAAGAAATTTATTTTTCATCAATATTGTACATTAATCAAGATGTCAAGAGAGAGCTTCACTATAAAGCGCTATACTGAAAAGTGAGAGCTTATTTGCAAAGCAGCAACTACTGCTGTGTTGTAAAAATTTGTAAAAAGGAAAAAAACAAAACAAAAAAAAACTGTCAGTTTTTTGCGTTTTCTTCTCTTTAAGTATGAAAAATTGAAACGAAAGAAAATTTTGAGCTCAGTTCAAAATTTAGTTACTTGCATATAAACTTTTGATATAAAATTAAATTTAAGTAAAATTTTAACCTTTAATTAAATTTAAATATCCCAGTAATGCAATCCTAGATGGAACTTGAAGGGTTAATGCTGTATCAGTTTTTTTCCCCTTCCCTATTGTTTGATAATAAATAGTATTAAAGCGAAGTATATTACTTACATTTTTTCATTACCTGCAATATTAATAAAAATTCAATACATTAAATGAAAAGAATATCCAGATAATTATTAAAAGCTTTTTTATACCTTAAAAAATATAGTTCATATAGATGGCATTATTGTAATTATTAAATCAAAATTTAAAGCTCAGGGTGTGTGGCAGAATTACTACCAAAGATTGATTTACTCGAATGTAATATTTAGAAAATGAAAAAGAGCTCTATCTTCTTTTGTTTCTCATCATTTCTGATCGAATAGATATATCAGATGACATATATTGCCATAGTTCTAACGACCAAGTAAGTGACACCCCCAGAACTCCGACTCCATTGGGACAATTTGGTCCGAACTTTATAGTAATGTAGATAGTGCTTAGAGGAATCTGCATACAGAATGTTACTCCATTACATACATAAATACGAGGCTGCGTCAAATGAAAACCAGAAAACCACTGTAGAAAATCGAAAATCATTCCCACTGCGATCAGACCCGGTATTCATGCGCATGGACTCTTCCGCCATGAATTGGCATTGGTCCCGTGTTTCCACATGACCCAGTGGTGCCATACAGGCGTTGCCAATATGGTGACTCCTCTGTTGTAATGCACCAAAGAAGAGCAGCGTGGAGTGATCCGTTTCCAGCACGGAACCAATAGAAATCCATCGATGCATGTTGGCACAGTATGGTGCTGCATGTGTATCGCAAACTCGTGTGTACGCATGGTGTAACAAATTCAGGAGCAGCACAACAAGTTTGGCAGACATGCCGAGTCCAGGCCAGGCACATCGTATTGTGATAGCCGAGGAGATTGCAGTGGCAGAGGAGATGATGGTGCAGGATTGACAGGTCACCGTTGATGATATTGCAACAGGATTACAGGTCGGTCATGGCTCTGCTCAGCATATTGTCCTTGGTGAGCTGAAATACTGTAAAGTGGCCGCAAGATGGTCCCTCGTCAGATGACGCCCGAAATGAAGGAGAGGCCTGCCAGAGCAGCTTCACCACTACGAACCTAAAGATGACACCTTTTTGGAGCGTATTGTGACTGGAGACGAGTCCTAGGTCCATCACTACCAACCACAATCCAAGCACTCCAGTAAGGAATGGTGGCACTCGACAGCATCAAAAGGTTCGCAGCCAGCCTTCCACAGGAAAGGTTATGCTGACCTTGTTCTGAGACCACAAGGGTCTCGTAGTTGAACATTACGGGGATAAGGGCAAGATGGTGACCAGTGCCACCCATAGTGAACAAGGTTCATGACATTCTGAAACCTGCTACATGCAAGAAGCGCCATGGATTCCTCTCAACAGGCGTTTTCATCCTGCATGACAACGCACAACCTCATACGGTTTGTGCGGCCATGGCGACTATCCAGGACTTGTATCTGGAGTGCCCCCCCCCCATCCTCCTTACTCTCCCGATCTTGTGCCTTCCGACTTCCTCATCTTTGACTTAATAAAGGAATCCTTAGGTGGCCACAAGTTCGCGACCGACACGTAGTTGAAACAGGCAATGCATGAGTGTGAGTTGCTGCATGCACAGCCAAAAGTTTTTTTTCCCCCGAAGTATCCATGCCCTACCGACTCGGTGGCAGAATTGCATCGAAAAGCAGAGGGACTATATTGAAAAATAGTTTTCTTGTTCCAACTCTGTAATAAAAAAATATTTCTTGTTTTCATTTGACTGACCCTCGTACAATGTAGACCTTTTGGTCTCCTCTAACTCCCACCCCCGAAACTGCAAACCCAGTGGATAATCAAAACCAAACTAAATAGTGAAGTGGTATGTGACCATTAAATAGTGAAGTGGTATATGACCATAGTAAGCAATATACCAAATTTCAATCTTCTACCTAAAAAGTGCAGAAATTATAAAAGGGACAGACAGGCACTGTGAAACCAATAAGTAGCGGAAGAATAGAGCTCCATTATTCCACTACCTAATAATATGATTGATGATTGTTTTGGTGATCTTTTGCCTTTCTAATAGTTTAAAAGTAATGATGATTACAAGAAGAGATGTTTATAAAATATAAAATGGAGATTCAGGTATTTTAAAATTATAAAATATTCCGTGTCTGGTTATCCTTTGTATTTTAATTTGTAAATTCTACTCTTTTCATATTTGTTTCCACTACCTTCATTGCATCTGAATATGTTATTGCAGATTCACTGGTTCTGTAAGCTGTGTGTAAATTTTTATTTTTTTCATTTGTTTTGATAATTTATATACTTGTACACACTCACCCATGGCAGACCTGCCTAATAACATGTTGGGCCCCATCTAGCCTGGATAACGTTGGCAACGCGTCATGGAAGAGAGTCTACCAGTTCCCGGAATACATCTACAGGCACTGCAAGTCATGCTGCCTCCACTGGACTCTATAACAATGCTGCATTTACCAGTTGTGTTGGTGACAATCTGACAGATCATTTGCTGATGTCCCACAAATGTTCAATGGGATTGCAATCAGGCAGAACGTGGAGGCCAAATCATTCTCATAAAGTTGGTAGCGCGTTCCTGTAGCCACTGTTATCTCACAAGGGCTGTGTATGGATGCGCATTATCTTTCTGGAAAATGCTGTTGCCTGTGGGGTAAAAACAGTTCATGAAGGGGTGCAGCTGGTCCTCAAGCAGATTGACATAGGAAGTAGCACTCAGAGTGGATGTCAAATGCACCAATGGACCCATTGCATGTCAGGAGAAAACACCCTAGACCAGTATGAAGCCTCCACCTGCCTGTGTAGTCCCCACCTGACAAGCAGGGTCCATGGCTTCGTGTGGCCTGTGCAAGACACGGTCAGCTGAAACCGTGACTCGTCAGACCAGGCAACCCTTCTCCAGTCCTCAGCGGTCCAATGTCGATGTTGGTTGGTCCAGGCAAGGCGTTGCTGAAGATGTGCAGCTGTCACGAGTGGCTTCCGTCGTGGCCTCTTGCTCCCAAAGCCTGCAGCTGCCAAAGTTCGCCAAATTGTCGTCACGAACACAGTTGTGGGACGTCCCTGGTTGTACCGGATGGTGATTTGGCCTGCTGTCGCCCTTTGGTCAGTATTTGCAAGCTGGCTAATCCGGCAAACACCTCTGGCATTAATAATGCGTGGGCGGCCCATCCGCTGTCTGACATGGGTTGTAACCCCTCATTGGGTTCACTCTCGATAGACCGACCATTGCAACGGTTGTGTGGGAAAATTGCAGGGAGTTGGCTACATCTGACATTGAGGCACCCATCTGTCTGTCACCAACTACCATCCCCCGTCCAAATGCGGATAGCTCTCGGTGTGCTGCCATTTCTTCAGGTAGATTTGCTTACAATGATTGTGTGATATCGAGAATGGATGCAGCGGGATCTGTGTCGTTACGGACAGGGAACCTGATTGGAGGGTTGTGCCATGACTTTTGATGAGTGGATATGTAAATGCAGCTCAAGTTTTGAGTACGGTGTCATATTTGATGGAAATTTGCTTAATCTTTATTAATTTTCTCATAATATTATCAACTGTTTTTGGATTATAACCATTTATTCAGACAAACTCTTTATTATTTTTCACTCCTCTCTTATTTGGGCATCAGGTAAAGGATAATTTGGAGCTCCATTAACATAATATTGAAAGAGTGTTTTTAGGATTTCAGATGTTTGGCGATAAAGTTTGTTTAGGTGAGAAAGGTTTAGTTAAGGTTTGGTTAGGATATGTTTGGTCAGGTTAAGTTCGGTTAGGTTTTGTCTGTTTTGGTTAGTTTCCATATGTTTCGGTTAGGTTCGGTTCGGTTAGGTTTTGTCTGTTTTGATTAGGTTCCATATGTTTCGGTTAGGTTAGGTTAGGTTAGACTCGGTTAGGTTAGGTTATCTAATCATTTGTTTCCCAAAATGCAGAAACCTTTTGATATTACTATTTCCTTGTTTACATGCACACTTTCGATCCGGATCGAAAGACAAGTTTCAAGTCAATCCTGCAAAAAGTGGCATGTAAACAGGCTTCAACACCCCAATCCGGATCGAGTTCAATCCGGTCGAAAGAGGTGGTTTGAAACCAGGGAAGCATGCCTCAGGAAAGAGGTCAATCAAATAATAATATCCGGATCGAGTTTAAATTTGCTGTTTGGTAGAAAGAAAAAATATAGAAAATTTTAGCTAAAATAAGTTCTTGGTTGATTTATATCTCAACGTAATAAATATCTATAAATAAATAAATGAATAAATTTTAAAATACATTGCATGTTTAATTTTTATTTTGGAAACTTTTTTATCAAAATGTCATTTTTCCTAATTAAAAATATTCAAATTGTCAATCAAATTGGAGTTTTATATATATATTTTTATCAAAATTTAATTTAATAATTTTTTTTATGAAATTAAAATTATCAAATTAAGTATTATATTTATTCAAAAATTTCAATTTAACAATTTCTATTTTATTAAATTATAAATAATTATAATTTTAATTTTATAATTATTATTATTTAATACAATTAAATAAACAATTAAATTGAAGTTTTTGATATAAATCTAAAAATTAATTTGATAAAATCTATTAAAATTATGTTTTGATAAGAATGTATAAAATTATATTTTGATAAAAAAAAGTATAAAAAACTTAAACATGCAAATGCATTTTAAAAGTTATTAAGAATTATTATATTGAGGTAAATAAATCAAAAACTTGACATATAAATAACATTATAGTTAACATTATAAATAACCTCAACCTCAATATTTATATATAGAAAATTTTAATTGAAAACAAAATTTAAAGAAAAAATCAATAATTACAAAATTTATTGATTGTCAATTATATTTCCAGGCGATAATAATGAGAAAATTTTAAAAAATTGAATTTCAGCCGTATTTTAGAGGAAGCGTAATTCAAGTGATAAGGCCGACTGAGCCAACAATGGCGGATTTTGTAGCAGATGACAAAGTCTGGCGTACTTTCCTAATCTAGAGCTTTACCCACAGGGCATCTTATCGGACTCGATCCGGATCGAGTTAGATGTATGTAAACGCGAGGCAATTTTGGATTAACTCAAGTCGATCCGGATCGAAACGTGCATGTAAACGTAGTGCATGAAATTGAAACAAGACTGGTAGTCATGACTGTTATTTTGATAACAGTGACAGCGATATATAAGGGCTGTTAGCAGAATTAAATGCTACTGCAACTTCTGAGATATACAGCCCTATGCATTTGTAACGTCCTACGTCCAGGCGTGGCGTTGTGCGACACTTACCTGTAATATTAGATTGGCCCTGCACTAGATGCGTACTTTATATATCATGAAATAAAACCTGCTGACTCCGTGTCAGTTGCTCCGTCGACGTTGATCGTATAGTGGATTAATCTTTACACTCAATCGCTGCTGCTTATACTATCTTGTTCTATCCTCCAGAATGCTCGGCTCTTCCTAATTAATCAATTATGACTCCATTTACCTAATAACTACCATTGGTGGCTCTTACTCATGTGTGGCGAATGCAAGAAAGGAAATGCACTCATTCATTATCTAATAGCAATAGTCGGAGATACAGGTCATAAAACAAGCAAAATAACTAATCTTAGGTTCTTAGTTTGAGCTAGAACATACCATTATGATGAACACACAGTATACCCAGTGATCTACTCCCTCATACCTCCCATTTAAAAGAATAGATATCGTAATCTAAATTAACCATCAATAGCCCAGTCAAGAACATATAAGGATTTCCCCACTTTAGTGCCTTCCCACTCCTGATTTATTAAGGTATTCCAAAAAAAACTTTAATTCTAATAGCAAATTGACATACTCAGATAAGTGTATAATTGTAAATGCAAAGGAATATTTATTAAAACAAATTTATAATTCAAATACATTAACCAGAAAACAAATCTATGCCTAGGACTTAACTCATCTGTTAGAAACTCTATTTAAATTAATTTCAATGTCTAGAGAACATACCATGTAATAAAAAAAATAAAATAGGAACAATCTAATTATACTTCACTTTATAAATCACTCACATTAAACTGTCTTATTCTCACTTTAGCCCAATCCCCCTTTTGTTCGTTTGCTTCACACCATTTACTATAATACTTAATTCTCCCAACACCAGCTTACTATCTAGATATATTGCGTCTTTCTTAAACTGCTGAAGATATATTGGAATTCACATTTTTACGCGTGGGCCCATATATGATAACGAAAGCTTTCACTTATCTGACGCTTCACTACGTTTATTGTTTGGACGGTGGTCCCCACTCGTTGGCTCCATCGACGATCAATATCGCTCTGCTCGGCTCCACGTGCCTTTCCCGACGTCTGATCGGCTCTGCTCCGCTGAGGTTGTCGCCCTCCTCCGTTCTCACGCCGTGCTTGCATGCACTTCCACTCGGTGGGCTGCTCCTCCGGGGTCGTACCCTAGGAACGTGGCTCCCCTCTCACTGCATCGAAGCTCTCCGTACAGTATTCGGGGTGGTCGCAGTTCAGCTTCATGTTAGCTAACTCTCAGCATTTCCCCTTTTTCTTTTACTGTTCAAAAAAATTACGTCTGGTCACTGCCGATTCCCGTGTAATAATAATAGATTTTCTTTCCTTCTCTCTCCGCTACCGTGAAGCCCTTGACCTTGATTACTATTGTTCCTCTCCGTCCGTTCCAAGAATTACGTTCCGGCGTTGTCGGTTGCCCTGGCAACGTCTTTCACACCCTTCTCCTCATTGTCCTCAAGGTTCACTTTTAATCCCTGAGTTAATTCCATCGTTAGGCCTAGCCTGCTATCGATCTCCATATTTGATCAGTTTCTTACATATAAAGTTCCTTAATTCTTTACTTAATAAAGGTACAAACCATAAAATTTCTTATATTGTGTCACTCCTATATTTGTAATACATTATAACATTATATCATAACACAAATTACTCTTCTTTCTGAGTGTATCCTTTTGCTTTCTTTCTGTTCGATCTCCCCTTAATTTAGATCTTTCTATTCTATCATATCTGTTTTACTTTTTCATCACTTATCTTTCTTCCCTGGGCTAGGGATGGTTTTCTATTCTACTAACCCTATTATTCCCCTTTTTGTCGTTACTCTTACTAACATTACAAATATTTTTCACTTCTGTGTGTTCACCATTATCTGTTTGTAATTAACACAAACATGTGAGCTACAGCTTTCATGTTTGTAGTGACGGGACGTGTGGAATATCAATTACGATATTACGCACGCGTCGTCACACATTAAACCGTTAAACGGGATCTTCTGCTTGCCGCGTCAGCGTGTGCACATTGAGGCGGCATGTGCCATACACAGCAGATAGACTTATCTCCTCATTCTTTAGACAAAGCAAGGATGCGTAGACAAAGCAAGACGCTTCAAAATGAGCACAAGATGCTGTTTGGAGTTGGATACCAGTTCCCTCGCTGTTAGAAACTAATCCACTGTTTTTTGATCGATTCTGATTCTGGAAATCTATGAAACGTGAAATTTCTATCCGACTGTCTGTTTACACATCCAAACAGAGAACAAATTGAAGGCATTCCAACATAAATCAGGTTAGCACAATCTTACGATATGTAGAATCGTTCTAAGCGACTAGAATCTCGGCGACGAAATTCCCCTAGGTTCTCGCAGCAGGAAATGATAGCTTGTTCCACCTTGTTTTGTGGAGAAGGAATGGAAGATCCCACACAAATTTTCAATTTTCCGAGGCATTTTTCTTAATGATATTTTAAGAAAAAATCGAAAAGTTTTGAATGATAAATACTCTATTAACCTAGATTAATTTTATGATGCAAAAAAAATAAAGTCGATTTTTTCAATGGAGTTTACCTTTTAGATGATTGAAAATTATATTGTTATTATTGTTTTTATATTAAAGGTTATCCTTGTCGTTATAAAAGTGCATAGTTAATTAATTTTGTTGTTGTAGCGTTCGTTGTTGCATTGTCATTTCAACGCAACAGAGATCGCGATTGCTGGGAGATGGCATTGTTTTTTCAGCAAGAATTCTGAGATAATGATACTAGTCTCCCAACAGCCGATTGTTGCCTTGCTGATTTTTTTTTATCATTCGTTTTTGGGGTATGGACGAAGAAGGCTGTGGTGATGTTTGTTGACATGAGCTATGTTTGAATGCATCTGTAACCCTAATGTCGGTGCTGCCGATAATAACAGCAGCATAATGTGTGATATATCTGGAATTAATATAAATCAGTTTATCATAAATTAATTTGTTATTGGAAGTTGCAAGTTTAAATTTTACTCGGTGAACATAAATTACTTTGGATTTTGCTATGTTTACACTGTCTACAAACTTCGGCGAAAATTCGAACATGCTGCAGTGACCGATAAATCTTCCTGCCATTGCAGAAAAGCTGATGATGAGTGACTGTTTGATTATTGTTTTCAAGCGCAGATGTTTGGCCTCGACACTGAGTTCCTTTTGCGTTGCTCCCTGATATTGAAATAGACAGAAAGCCACCTGATCATCGGGGACTGAGCAACAATCCACCGTTCATTGTTTCCAAGGAAGAAAAAAAAACTTTGATTATTAAAATCCTAGATGGAGACAATGAAAGTTACATTGTTGTTTGGACCCAATAATCAGGTGACTTTTGAGTGCCTGGCCTGTCTCGATGGCCTCACCCTACCCTAGGTGATGTAACAATGTATGATTTTTCTGTACGCAGGCTTTCTCTCTAGATGGTATTGGTAAAATGCCATGCTCTTAAGATAATATAGATATTATTGTTGGAGATAACAATGAAAAATGAAAATGTATATGAATGATGATTATTAAATGGGATAGGATAATTTTTTTTGTACAATATTGGATATTAAATTTAGATAAATACAGAGGATGAGTCAAAAGTATTGGCCGATCACCGCACAAATTTTTAAATAGGCACCAGACAGGAACTACTAATCTTCAAAGTAGAGTCCATCATGCTCGATGGTCTTCATCCAACGATCAGACAGTTGGCGGATGCCCTCGCGAACCCACTTGTCCGGTTTCTGGGTGAAAAAGTCTCACACAGCATCTTCGGGCGCCAGTTGTGATGAAGTGATTTTCAACTTATTATCACTTCGTTAGCAGTCCTTCCTAAGAAGGGTGCCAACATAAAAATAAAAGGGAGAGGGATCGATTTTGATATGCGTAAAGAGGTTTATTTACAAGACAATAGGCAGATAAATACAAAATACAAATATATAATAAAATGCAGAAATAAACAGTCAGGGAATAACAATTAGCTGCTTGTAGCTAAATCAATTAAGTGACAAATGTATGATCCTGTATTACTTAGCACAAGTCTAAACAAACAACTCCCAATTAACTATCATGTCAAACCTAAACAAGGGACTAGGGAAACCCTGTGTGCATACAGGTTACAAACACGGACCCAAAGTCGTGTTCCAAAAGCCACAAAGGGGTTGGATAGTGCAAGGGGATACCAAAGCCAACAAACTGGATCCTACACCAGAGGGCTACCAAAAACCCGAACCATAACGGGACAAATCCACCTCTACAACTAAACCAAACACCCACCAGGCAACCAAATCAACGTGTACCCAGTATGCACACAACAAGAACCAAACCTTCCCTAAAACAAGATAAAAGTTTAGTTACCCACTGTGCTAAGAATACGTTCACATAAAATTGCCTTACAAAATCATCCAATAAAAGACAAATAAAATGGCAGATGAAACAAGATCAAAATTAGTGGCAAACAGAGATGACACAAACTAGCGCATAACTAAGCCAAAGATTCTCCCCACTAAAACAAATAGATCACACCTAAGATAGGGATACAATAACTACACAGTGCAAACTGGTCACTGACATGGCACTTCCGCCATGTAACACAAACAAAAGAGGGCATGGTCGCTGCAGTGGGAACAAAAGCCAGACTACCGGATCCAACATCGGTGTGCCACATAGAACCCAAAATCCAGTCCGAACTAATGGGACTAGCCATTCATAATAACGGGTCTACCCATCCACTGCCAACGAGCCACAGTACCAATGCCCTTGCACAACACCAGTACCAAGAATGCACTGAAATCTAAAATCCCAAACAATCCCAAAACTAAGAGGCTGCTTAGCTACCCCATGCGCTAGCAAGCAAAATCTACTGAATGCTCCACTATTGATCTATACAAAAATAATACAATCCAACTACAGCAATTTAATGATGCTAGAATCATTAATAACAGTGCTTAATCCAAGTTGGCTAATCCAACCACAACATAACAAGCTATTCTAAACTTAAAGTTACATCGCACTTACAATAATACAATCTCATAATTCATTCATAAATTAATCTCCCTAAGCTATTACAAAATCCAAAATCAACTATCAAATGAATAACTTATACTTCGATCTGCTTCTCATTCATAACATTCAAAATACAGATAAATCACTAATTCTGTCATACTAATAAACTTGATAATTCTAAACAATTCCCTGATAAGAATACAATAAAGCAAACCTTCACAATCCAAAGTTAACAATTTTTCAAACTACAATATTACATTCAATCCAAAGCTGTCTAAATGATGCTAAAGTTTTTATAACACTTCAAAAGATTACAATCTAAAGTTCCCTCTAATAACAGCATAATTCTTACTAATCCAAATCCCGCTATAAATCCTATCCATAATCCAAACTTCCAGAACTATTATTAAATTTTCCTTAAGCTTTACACTAGAACACAATATAAAGAAACAAATAATCTAAGGACATCAATAATGCAATAAATTACCACGTGGATTTCTCTTTCCGTAAATGAAAGAAGGTTAGGCCTAACCATCGATTACAACGTTACAGGAACCCAATCCGGGCAGTACAACTATTCCCGGGTTGCAGTCATCTGCTTCGGCATCGTCGTCGTCTTCCTCCTGGTCTTCCATCTCATATGGATCTAGCTGGATTCGTCTCTGGATCAGGAATGTCCTGAATGCTGCTGCCGACCCCCTTTTTATACTCCAGGCAAATCCCGCAGAGAATCATGGGATCGCCCTCTAGTGGTGAACCTGGAATTTCTCATTCAACTTCCGGAATCGAAAGTGACAACACAGTTGGAGAAGGAATCGAAATTCGATCCTCCCAGCATGCATTGCCACAGCAAAGGCAGCTTAATATACAAAATGGTTCAAAACCTAATAAATCTGATCAATTAAATTCAAATTCTTAACTATTATAATTCTATATATCAAGTACAATAATTCTTTAAGAAATACAGATTCATAAGACAAGCTTTTGACTTAAAATCATAAGAAATAGGCCTCGACGGGCGATAGGCCTAACGGCCGCATGGCAAACTTCGCTATCACAAGAGGAGGTTTTGTACCCATGGGGGGAAAAAGGTATCGCGATATCCTAAACGTTCATAGGCTTAAGATTGATCAAAAGGATCTCAAGAAACAAATTCAAAACAATAAAATATGTTTGACACCCGAAGGTGGCATGTAGTCCTTTTCTAAGGGAGGACTACTGTAACCCTTTACAAATAAAATAAAACAACAAAGTGACTATGTCACAGCACAATGTCTATGGCATTCAAATTCGCATTCACGTTTCTTCCCACTCTTTTCTCACAATAAACTGTGATATACCCTTGTGGTAAATGGTCTTCGCTTAGAATTCATCAAACTCTAAACCCCTCCTCCCGAGTCGGCCATTACTTTTGACTCAACCTCTGTAATATTGAAGTACCATAAAAACCCATATATAAGTCGAGAAATTTAAGATTTAAAATTCATCCTTATCAACTGGTCAATTCTTATTTCTATAGAATTTTGGAGGACACGTGAATAAATACGTATGCTTTAATAAATGCCATAAATCTTTGCAGAAATGTGCACATTTTCCAAATTTTTTGAGGAAAATATTGTTGTATATGTCATAAGTGAATTTTTTGCAAGAAATTTGTTTTTCATCAATATTGTACATTAGAAGGTGCCAAGAGAGAGCTTCACTGTTAAGTGCTTTACTGAAAAGTGAGAGCTTATTTGCAAAGCAGCAACAACTGTTGTGTTGTAAAAATTTGTTAAAAGGAAAAAAGAAAAACTATCAGTGTTTTGTTTTCTCCTCTTTAAGTATGAAAAATTAAAATAAAAGAAAGTTTTGAGCTCAATTCAAAATTTAGTTACTTGTATATAAACTTTTAATATAAAATTAAATTTAAGTAAAATTTTAACCTTTAATTAAATTTAAATGTCCCAGTGATGTAATCCTAATGGAATTTAAAGGGTTTTAATGCTGTATCAATTTTTACCCTTTCCCTATTTTTTTATAATAAATAGTTTTAAAGCAAAGTTCATTACTTACAATTTTTCATTCAATATTATTAAAAATTCAATATATTCAATCCATATAGCCGTTTTATACCTTAAAAAATATAGTTCACATAGATGGCATTATTGTAATTATTAAATCAAAATTTAAAGCGCAGGGTGTGTGGCAGAATTATTACCAGAAATTGATTCTCTCGAATGTAATATTTACAAGATGGAAAAGAGCTCTATCTTCTTTCGTTTCTCATCATTTCTGATGGAATAGATATATTATGAGATGACATATATTGCCATAGTTCTAATGACCAAGTATCTGCCACCCCCACAACTCCAACTCCATTGGGACAATTTGGCCCAAACGTTATACTAATGTAGATAGTGTGTAGAGGAATTTGCATACAGAATGTCCCTCCTTTACATACCTAAATATGAGATGGAGTCAAATGAAAATCAGAAAACCACTGTAAAAAATCTAGGCACATCGTCTTATGACAGCCGAGGAGATTGCAGCGGCAGGGGAGATGATTCTGCAGGATAGACAGGTCACCATTGATGACCTTGCAACAGGATTACAGGTTGGTTATGGCTGTGCTCAGCATATTGTCCATGAAGAACTGAAATACCGGAAAGTGGCAGCACGATGGTCCCTCGTCGACTGATTCCCGAAATGAAAGAGAGGCTAGTCGATGCCTGGCAGAGCTGCTGCGCCACTACGAACCTGAAGATGACAATTTTTTGGAGCGGATTGTGACTGGAGACAAGTCCTGGGTCCATCATTACCAACCACAATCGAAGCTCTCCAGTAGGGAATTGCAGCATTCGACATCACCAAAAAGTGCCACAGCCAGCCTTCCACAGGAAGGGTTATGCTGACCTTGTCCTGAGACCACAATTGTCCCATAGTGGAACATTACATGGATAAGGGCAAGACGGTGACCAGTGCCACCCATAGTGAATTAGTGTATGACATTCTGAAACCTGCTACAGGCACCAAGCAGGCGTTCTCATCGTGGACTGTTCTCAACAGGCATTCTCATCCAGCATGACAATGCACGACCTCATGCGGCTCGTACGGCCATGGTGACTATCCAGGACTTGCGTCTGGAGTGCCCCCCTCTCCCATCCTCCTTACTCTCCCGACCTCGTGCCTTCCGACTTCCTCATCTTTGGTTTACTAAAGGACTCCTTAGGTGGCCACAAGTTCGCGACCGACACGTACAGTCAATTCTCGTTAATACGAAATCGTGGGGACCAAGAAATTTTTTTGTATTATTCGTATTTCGTATAAACCAACCATACTAAAAGTGTTATGAAATAAGCACGGAAATAGAGTACTTTAAGTTAGAAATAATTTTTATTTATCTTTCCTAAAAAAATCTGTAATAACAGTTTGTTTTCACTCTAAAACAATTTTTTTTTCTAAATCACTATTGACTTTACAATATAATGTAAATAAGTCTTCAGGAACATACTGACTGTACAATATATAAGATTTAATTTCCTCCATCAATTCTAACATTCTCTGATTTGATGGAGCAGATTGAATTTAAATGATAAGATTTCTCGGGCAGAAGATTATAAAATAGGGCGGTCAGCATTGTTTCGTCACTAGAGCACGCGAAATTTTCAATGTTCAGCAGGTTTGCTTTTTCTTTTAGAATATCGCCGCTAATGGGAATATTCTTTTGTCGAGCCTAAAACAAATACAGCATACAGTCCATTATAGAAAAAAAGGTTACAGTAATTTCTACAGCACTGTATTGTACTACATGTATACCGGAATAGAAAAACGTTAACTTGCTTGTTTAAACCATGTTAAAAGTGCCGTTTCCATGTCTTCGTGTGCTGCTTTTCGCATTCGTTTTCTTCTCAGAGTTCCACTCGATTCACCCTGTTGTCTTATCTTTTCCGAGTTTTTAAGTATCGTTGATAATGTTGACGATGGAATGTCAAAGTCTTTAGCAACCTGCCCTTTTATAGCATTTGGTTTTTCCGCAGCATTCAGAAATTGTAACTTAAGATCTAATGAAAGATCCTTTCGTTTCCTTTTGCTTGAAGCTGACATTGAATAAAATTCCTGACTGTAATAAAATTAGATAACTGCGTTGTAGCGATGAGAAAATTGATTTTGAAACGATGCCGACAATCGATCAGTGTAGTGAAAAAGTAGTACGAGTGGTCCAGGAGCCTTTAACTCACTTTACACGCTCGCCGAAAAAGTAAACCAAACGAGGTACACTGAAGTAGGAAAGAAGCCTGATGAATCTCTTTAAGTCATCCAGAAAAGAGTCCCTTCATGGTAGGGACGAGAATCGGATTGTGGATTGACGAATAGCGAGTCCGAAAAACTAGGATCTAGCAGATCCAGTAGTTGGGGAACTCGGCCTTGTTAATGTTCTCGAAATTGACATCCAAGATATGACGGGGTCTTCGAAACCTGAGGGAACCCCTGATAGTGAGTGAGTGGTCCAGTTTACCAGCAACCAGGGTATTTTCATGATGTTCCATCTTGGGCAGCATGTTCCTGAGAAGTGTTTGAACATAGGAACCAATGTGGTTCATCCCAAGATCTTCATAGATAGAAAGATTGTTGGCAACTCTTCTGTCTAGTTGAGCAATGGACCAAAGGGTAACATTTTGGAAGGTCTGAAGATCTTTCCATCTCGATTTGCAAATGGAAGCCCAAGCAGGCATACCGTGAAGTAAAATGGCACGAATCACTACCTTGTATAACAAGAGTTTGTTGTCCACTCTCAGAGCACTGTTTCGCCCCAGTAGCACGATGAGACTAAACTTCGCTTTCTTAGCCTTGTTAAGGGAATATTGGACATGGTCATTCCATTTGAGCTTGGAATCAATCACAACTCCGAGGTGCTTATAATTTTTAACCCACTCGAGCTTCCCACCATGTAGGATGAGGGGCCTTGGAGGGTTTTTGCGTTTGCATGTGATGAACATTGCTTTACACTTGTTAACATTTAGCTGTGAGCGCCACTTAGAGAACCAGCTCTCACACAGGTGTAAAGCTATTTACAGACGGCTGATGACGTGGACTGGATTACGTGCCCAGTTCACGATGGACCCGTCGCACAGTGGCACGGTTGTAAAAATATAATTCAACTTTTTTTTACATTTTAACATAGAAATTGGTGTATTGTTACAAATATATGAATAAATAATTAAAATTTTAAAATAAATTATGTATTAGCAAAAACAATTTAGGCCTAATAAAATAAAAATCAACTAAAAAGCAAACAAACCAATGAAGTTTATAAAACTACACTAATTAACTAATAAAATTGTTATTATTATTATTATTATTATTATTATTATTATTATTATTATTATTATTATTACTTAAAAATAATATTAAAATAAAAAAATTTTTATGAATTTTTTTAAAGATTATAACGCAAGTAAGCACTTTTTACAATGTATCTGTTAACGAAATTTTTAATATAATCTTTACTATCAAATAAAAAAATCAAATCACCTTTATCTTGATCAAGAATTATTTTTCTGAAATTAACTGAATAGAAAAACATGAGACGATTTCCTTATGTAAATTAGTAAAGAAACGCAACATGCAATAAAATCTACCCCAACGGTAAATTACCCTCATAGCACCTCGCTCCCATCAGAAACCACTTTACAACAAATATAAACGCTTGTAACTCGCGAATGAATGAAAATGGGTGAATGGTGGTGAGTAATATTAAAGTTCATAAGCCATATAATTATTTGACATTAAAATAATTTGTTTATGTGCCGGTAAAATGTCGCAGTATGAGTTATTTGATTTTCTCCCATGCACGCCCTATGGCAAACTCATCATTCAATCCTTTATAGCAGCAATACGGATGGCCAAAATTAATTAATATTTCACAGAAATAGTGCCCAAATCATGCTCTTTAATGTGCAACAAAAATCAAAAAAAATAATTTTGAGTCGATTTTTTCTTAAACGTGCCATTGTGCGACGGATTGAAACGTCACCTGACTATTGTCGTCTGAGCATCATCTATATATTTAAGTTACAATGCTGATTCTTTAGACAGTTCGTTGATGAAAACTACTGCATCTATAAAATTCATTTTGGTCTTAAATGAAAGGACTTGGTCTGTAAATTTGTCAAATTTAGTTTTCCTGTCCATTATTACCATAAATCAGCGCTAATTTGCAATTCAAAATTCCTTTAAGCGCATGCGTAATAATAGGATAAAAATTGACAATTTTGCATTATTGTTGCACGTTTAACCATTGTTGGCGACGGATTAAAACGTCACCTGACTATTGTCGTCTGAGCATCATCTATTCTTTCGGCAGTTCATTGATTAAAATTAGTGATGTCAAGATCCGGATAATTCAAGATCCGGATATCCGGATCTTTTTTTCAGACCTAGATCCGAGATCCGGATCTTGGTCAGAAATCCGAGATCCGAGATCCGGATCTTGGTCAGAAATCCGAGATCCGGATCTGGGATCCGAGATCTGAGATCCGGATCTTGGGTCCGAGATCTGAGATCCGGATCTTGAGTCCGAGATCTGAGATCCGGATCTTGGGTCCGAGATCTGAGATCCAGATCTTGGATCCGAGATCCGAAATTCGGATCCAATATCAGGAAATTGTGTATATGCAAACTTTTTCTGAAAGCAGTTTATAAATGCTTTTATTAAGTGATAGCCTAGTCCTCTTAAGTCCTAATTAGTCTTAATACGCATCCAGCGAAAGGATCCGAAATCCGGATCCGATATCCGAGATCCAAAATCCGGATACGGATCCGGATCCGGATATTTCTAGATCTGAATCCGGATATTTTCAGATCCGGATCCAACAGACATCACTAATTAAAATAATTCACCTCTAATATTCATCTTGGTATTCATGAAAAGTCTTATTCTGTAGATTTGTCAAATTTACTTTTCGTCTTCAATATTACTATTAATTAGCGCTTATTCACAATAGAAAATTCTTACGCTGGCAAACCAAACAATATTCTCCACAATAGCGTTGCTAATCAACAGCTTTGCTACCATTGATGATCAAATCAACAACAATTACGTAAACAATTAACAACGATAACAATAAACAA
The DNA here is from genome assembly GCA_023313115.1 of Rhysida immarginata. Lineage (NCBI taxonomy): Eukaryota > Metazoa > Arthropoda > Chilopoda > Scolopendromorpha > Scolopendridae > Rhysida > Rhysida immarginata. The sequence goes on from JAHWFO010014364.1 coordinate 20,147, forward strand.
CATTATAGGAAATATAAAATACATAAAATAAATTGTGGATATTAATGTTAATTATAAAAATACAAAGAAACTTTTTTACCACAAAGTATTATAATATTACAAAAAATGAAATAATTTATACGTATTTATGTAGCGAAGGCTACCCTCGTTCAGCAGGTGAAAGAATAAGATAAGAATAAAAGGCCTCATTATATAGGGAAGAGCCCTTTAAATAGAGGTTGTCTATGTCACGCGAGGCAGCTGAAGAGGTCGACAGTATAGTGGCTAGAAGAATAGTGTGGCAGCGAGCGTTCAAATCTGATTGCTCGAATGATGATGCCGCCAGATGGCAGCTACATCAACATAGTAGCTAAACATCCATCATTACGGCTCCATTAATTTCTTCGTAAAATTTATAAATTTGACTATTTCATTTTCATTCCAGAACATTAAATAATATACCATTTTAATAATATTTCGACTTTCCTTCCTTTTTGTTTTTAATTTAGAGATGATTTTGCAGTATTTTTTAATTTTAAATGATAAGGAGATAAACCCCACTAAGGGGGATAAATCAGTGATTGGTCCGTTTGGACCAATAGTTAATCAGTTGAGAATCTCCAATGGGTCCCTTGTCGGAGTTTAGTAAATTTTTGCTGTTGGCTGATGAGATTTCTAAACTTTCAAAGGCATCCAGAAGGCGATTATTTTTTATTGCTTTAACAAGTACAAGATCGTTGAACGATATTCTATGTCCCGTATCCAACGAGTGTTTCGCCACAGCGGACAGGTTTCTTCTTCCATACTTCAAGTGGGCCAAATGTTCCTTAAATCGAATGGTAGGATTGCGGGCCGTCTGTCCAAAATAAAACTTGGGGCACTGAGGACACTTAACCTTGTAGATTCCAGTCTGCAGGAGTGGGGGGACCTTATCCTTTGGGTTACCCAGTAATAGTTTTGCTTGGTTTGGGTTGCTGAAGGATAAAGCTAGGTCGTGATTACTAAAAATGGAGCTAAGGCCCTTAACTAATTGGTTATTAAAGGGTATTGATATCGTGGTGTACTTCCCTTTGATTTTCTTTAAAGTCGTGTTATCTTTGATGGAAGGTTGATCGCTCTGTCTATCATAGAGATAAACGTGGCAAGCTTGTGGTTCCACGGGTGGCTGGAATCTGACGGGATAAAATTAAGCTGGTTTGATGGTTTACGATAAACATCAAAAGAAAGGGAGTTAGAGGCCTTTATAATCATAACATCTAGAAATGGTAATTTTCCATCAACTTCTTGTTTGAAAGTAAACTGAACACCGGGGTAGAAAGAAGTAATTTTCCATAACTTCTGATATTTAATATTTTATCAACACACAAAAACGTAATTTGGTTGCTATTCATGTGATAAATGAATTTTATATGAAAAAAGATATTCTCTTTGTATATCTATATATTTTTCAATATTGTGCATTCCACATATGAGAACTTCCGAGTTACAGGAGCGAACGCCTCATCTCTTGAATTTTTTCTCCTGAAACATCTGTGAAAATTCATTTTTTATCATTTGTACGGTAGCCAGCTATGTACAGCATTATATTATTATTAGATTTTATGTTGATATTTTATTAGACTTAATTTAGCAGATCTTTGTTTAATGATTAATTACTCAAAATGTAATTTCTCTGGCTCGGAAGGGCTCATATTCCATGCTTTATCTTATTAAGAATGGATACCTTCATCCATCTCTGATCTTATATTTCACCTTATTTATAACAGCAGATATTTTTCATTTATTTAAACGTTAATGAGTATTCTCAAGTTCTGTGGAAGACAATTACCTGAAACACACAAAATTCTTATAAATAAACTTAAGTCACCCGAAATATAACTGAAAAAATCCTCCTTCATCCTAAGATTTCCATCTCATCTCCCGGGTAACTCGCATCTACCACAGCTACTATCATCAAATCGGGAATCAACCACGTAGCATTGCGAGTAGTAGCCGTTGCCACACTATTCTTCTAGCCACTATATCGACAGCGAGCTTGAAAAAGAGCAGGAAATAGAAGAGTTGCTAGTGGCGCCATCTCTTAATGCGATAGGGAAGAAAAAGGCGAAGAGGAAGAGAGCAAGAGATAGGAAGTTGCTTGGAGAGGAAATAACGTCAGACGTTGCAAGGAGATTTTCTAGGTCAGTTAAGCCAAGGGTCTTCGTCGGGTCGGTCGCAGGCAATTTTTCCACCACGACCACAAAGGTCTCGAGCAAAACGAATGAAGAGGGAAAAAGACAGTGAGTTCATAGGCTGTCTGTGCGTTCTGGCGGAGAAGCAAGCACTTCAGCGTCGCAGCGAGGACGTCAGGTTTGCGCGACTGGAAATAGCGTCGCTTCGAGGAAATTGCTACATTGTGCAGAGCACAGGGCTGGTAGCGGTCGGACTGAAGCAAGTACCGTCGCCTCGTCTATTACAGGCTCGTTGCTGCCTGTGACAATTCGAAGAAGGATTTTGCAAACCTCAAGTCCGCCTTTTCTACTACTGCAGTGTTCGATAGGCGGCCAGACATTCCCGAGAATAGAAAAAGGAGCGTCAGCGAAACTCGTGAGTACGTTATTTCTTTAGACCCGTATTGCTATAGCGTCTGCGTTCGGCTCCAGTATAGCGAAATAATTTATGGCGCCTCATTAATGCCTATCAATGAGTTTCGGTCACAATAGAGGCTAGTTATGTTTTGCCTATCTTGTAGATTAGGAGGAGAGCGTAGTATAGAATAAGGTGCGGAAGGCAATACATATCTCCATGTTATGCCTTGGGGATTAAATGCTTATATGAATGAGGACTTAGGAGCCACATATTTAAGCGGAGAATATTGAACTGATATTAGGTATGTTCTGCTTCTAGGGATAAGAGATTTAAGCCTATTAATTCTTAATCACAAGTCCATTTATGACTGTGCTGCCTGTGGCAGGTCGATAATGTTGAATATAACTAATGGCTCTTTTTTTCTAATTAATACCTAAAAATTTATTATTAAACGCCAAGCGTCGCCGGTTGTTTTGGAAGTAGTTGGTGTTCCAGTACGGTGACTGCGGTTCAACCCACATTAAACATTAACCATGACTTCGAGCAAGTAATCTGATAGAATTCGCCAGCAAGTAGACTTTGGACGTTTGCTGGGTCTAAAACAGCAATCTCCCCAACGGTGTTGGTGGACAACAACGCTTGTCATTTAGATGCCTGTTGTAATTAACCTTAGGAGTCCTCGTTGTGAGGCTCCCATTTGAACTGTATGTTCTTGGTAAAGGATGCATTCTGTTAGCTAACCTAAGCATTCCATAAATAACGGGTTCTGCTAAAATTTATTTCGAATTTACCGCCTGCAGAGATCAGGGTGTGTCTCTGTAGGCTTTAAGCTTTTTTGATCAGCTAAGTAATATACTAGCTTTCTAGTGTGTTTTGCTTGTTAATTAACCCCTTGCGCTCTGATTTGACCTTGAGCACGCAGGGCCAGAAGTTTCTATTTAAATGGAAGAAAAATTCTTCGATAGACAGTGCAAGAAACAACATGAAAAAAAACCCACTATTTATTAAGATATTTGTTTGAAAATTTTACAGGATATTAATTAGACATTATACTTTACATATATAGTAGTCAGAGTAAGTATGATAACGTTTACATAATTGTCATATGTTTTTTGTTTATATGTTTGGCTATCGAAACTGTTTGGCGTCTTTATTAGTTTCGGAAGAAATCATTTCCCAAAATGTATCTGGTAAAATTACAGAAAACACATCTAAAGGTCGGGGATTTGATCCTAATCCGTTTCTGAATCATTACTTTCACATAAATATCTTTCAATCTCAGACTGCACATGGCGAAGTTCGAAACGAGAATGACAAGCATTAAATTCTTATCGATTTTTGTGCCACCTATAGAAGATTTTTAAAAACTATCAGGTGTATATGAAAGAGAAAGATATACAGAATGGTAAACAATCACCATCTCTTGTTAAAATAGAAAAATAAAACGGCAGTGGAAACTGAAACTTCAGAACGAGTCAGACTCGTTGTGATATTCCAATAACTGATTTGTTATAGGATAAAAGAAAAAAAAATAATAAAGAGTTCCAGGCAGGTATACTTAAATGAATGGCAATTTATTTACAGGTTGACAAAGTGAAAGAATGAGATGAATTAGCAGGATAAATGATCCTAAAGCTTTATAGGGTAAACAACTTAATGATTGTAATGGACAATAATCAGATCAGCACCATTATTAAGTTCAGAGAATTGTTCATGATAGCGAATTAGCATCAGTAACGATTCAAGACAATACCGCTTGGTCAAAGGGGAAATAAAGAGAATCGGTTACTTACGGTTCGCAGTTCACACAGTCCATTCAGTGGCAACATCTCGTTGTGGAAATCCGGAAGCTATCTCCTATCTGCTGCTTTGAGGGAAACTGAATCCAGTCTGTGTGCTGCGAATCCGAAAGTGCCCCTTTTATATCGATTGCGAGAGTAGGCTCGCTCTCGCGATGGTTCTGGTTGCTGATTGGCTGATGACACACTTGACGGTGGCTCCATCTGTTGGCGATGTTCAAAAGTCAATCAGTTCCTGCTAAGTTACCGAGCTGGCGATTACAAGATGCGTGGCCTCCTGGCCACGTGATTTTTCCAATACAACAAGTTTCAATCACTTGAAATGGACGAACGTCACAACTCCCCCCTCCAGGGCTAGGAGAGGCACTCGTCGACGGGTGCCGAGGTCCCAAGTCCGAGATCCAAATCATTTCCATCTATTCACTTCCTTGGTTCAATCTCCTGTAATTGAGTCTTGTGCGTGGGCGGAGATTGTACTGGGTCTGCTGTCGGTCAGGTTGGTTGATCCCAGGTTGTGCAGTGTCCTCCTGTGGCTGTTCATTGTTGTCAGCTGCATTGGTAGTATTCCTTGATTGAGAGAAGATGACTGGGGTTTCGTCTTCCTCTTCCGAATCGTCTGTGTTTTCCAGGACTGGAGGAGGTTTCCTCTGTGAACGTCTGTAAGAATTTCCCCCAAACTCAATATTTCCCCATGCGGTTTTTAGTCTATCGACATGTACCACCTGCAAATCCCCTGACCGAACATTCTTGATCTTATAGTAAATTCAACTAATACCTCTTTAATGCCAGTAAGTGCCTCTATTTCCTCAGCAAAATTATTGTCATATTTGGAGAGCAGTTTGTCAAGTACGAGACGATAGGCATCATCAAGTTCCCCCCGTTCGATCTGATTTGTCAGTATGTTATTTGCTATGACAATTTCCTTGCTGATACTATCACAAAATTAAAATTTTGCGCTGCCGATTATATCGCTCCCCAATATGCCTTGATACATGCGATCTGGGAGGTGATGCACTATGAATTTTTTTCCATAAAAATCTTGGTCACCTATTGTTATATCGGCTAGAACTGCTTCATTAATGTGAATTCTATCATTTATACCTGCTAACGTTATATTTTCTGGTACATAAGAGACCCACCTGTTTAATTTTTTTGCAGTATCTGCATGCAGAATGCTTATCTGTGATCCCGTGTCTATAATCATCGGTATTTTCTGATCACCTATTACGACTTTTATAATGAACAGGTCATTCTCTCTGTTAGCATGGACGATATTTGACTGGACTCGAGAGGGCTGGATGACGTCCAAATTACATCCAGTCGTTATTAGTTTAAAGGACAGGTTCTCTGCGTGTGCCCATGTCTATTGCATTTCCAACACTGAATATTCTTTTTAGGCCTACCACGCTGTTTGTTGTCATTATTGGATCGCTGAAGCATCTGAATGTCCTGTTTCTGTTTTTGAATCATTTGATGGAGCTCAGCAAATTTTTCTTCCATCATTTTTTTTTGTTCTTGCATTTGTTGTACAATAGGCGTGACTTCTGAATTGATTGAAGTTTTTATGAATTCAACTTTATTCGTTTGCTTTTCCACGCCCATCTGTTCTGCTTGAGTGGCAATTTCGATGGCTTCGCGAAATGACCCTGGTTGCTTACATGCTAATAGCATTTGTGCGGACGGGATGATAGTTTCCTTAAAATGGGACATTAGAATTGCTTCCTTGCTATTTTCAAACATTTTATTTTTCTTAGCCATTGTTGCGAATAGTATTTGCAGTCGGTTCGCATAATCGCGAACAGTTTCCCGTTCAGTTTGCTTTGCTTGGAAAAATCTAAGCTCTGCAAATTGAAAGTTTTCCTTGACTGGAAATAGATCATTCATACGATGCTTCAGTTCATTATAATTACTTATTTTAAATAAGGCGTGATCATGAAAAGTCATGGCCGCTTTCCCTTTGATTTTTGTGCGGAGTACCCCTAATGTTATCCTGTCCTTCCATCCCGCTAAGGTGGCAGCTGTTTCCACCGCATCCAAAAACACCTGTACGTTAATTGATGCCTCTTCCCCGGAGAATGTGGGAATCAAGTTTGTAAACCCGATAATGCTATCGCTTTTAATCGCCATTTGCGTATTTGTATCAACTTCTGGCTCTTTATTTAGTTCGGGCGCCATTGTGATATTCCAATAACTGATTTGTTATAGGATAAAAGAAAAAAAAATAATAAAGAGTTCCAGGCAGGTATACTTAAATGAATGGCAATTTATTTACAGGTTGACAAAGTGAAAGAATGAGATGAATTAGCAGGATAAATGATCCTAAAGCTTTATAGGGTAAACAACTTAATGATTGTTATGGACAATAATCAGATCAGCACCATTATTAAGTTCAGAGAATTGTTCATGACAGCGAATTAGCATCAGTAATGATTCAAGACAATACCGCTTGGTCAAAGGGGAAATAAAGAGAATCGGTTACTTACGGTTCGCAGTTCACACAGTCCATTCAGTGGCGACATCTCGTCGTGGAAATCCGGAAGCTATCTCCTATCTGCTGCTTTGAGGGAAACTGAATCCAGTCTGTGTGCTGCGAATCCGAAAGTGCCCCTTTTATATCGATTGCAAGAGTAGGCTCGCTCTCGCGATGGTTCTGGTTGCTGATTGGCTGATGACACACTTGATGGTGGCTCCATCTGTTGGCGATGTTCAAAAGTCAATCAGTTCCTGCTAAGTTACCGAGCTGGCGATTACAAGATGCGTGGCCTCCTGGCCACGTGATTTTTCCAATACAACAAGTTTCAATCACTTGAAATAGACGAACGTCACATCGTGGCCTAGGAATAAGGCACTTGAACCAGACAACGAGTCAGACTCGTGGTTAGTAGGCAAGGGGTTAAACCGACTTATACACTATCCTACCCTCTGTGTCCGGTAAGTTTATTTACTTCGACTGCATCCCTTTAAAATATACGTGACAGTCTACTAATTTTGATCGGTTTTATATGATGACCACTATTTTATAAGAGATGAATCTGTGATTTATCGTTGATCGAGATTTAACAAATTAACCTTAATGGTGCTTAAATCGCTATGCTTACAAAGTGGTCAAGATGACTTAATTTTTTTCGACTGGGTGAGTAATTTTAACTTATTTATATCGAAAGAATGACCGTTATCGGGTGAATAATTTGGCCATTGCAAACTTGTCCGATCTTCCGAAATGGGCGGGGGACCTCTAATCCACAAGGAGAATTGAAATACCGGATACGTAATTCGGGTATCACGTAGCCATCTTCAGCGATGAGAGACCATCGTATTTCGAGTACAACGTAGTCATCTAGAATTTTCCCTCCTTTTTGCTTGTTCTCTTCAAAGGGGTATGAGGCACAGTTTCATACGATTTTAAACACAGACTGCGTGAAAGATTTTTTGTTGATCCAAACAGGGTGTGAGGGGCAGTTTCATACGATTTTAAACACACACTGCGTGATAGATTCTTTTTTTGCTTAATTTTTAGACTTTTCTATGGGGAAATATGTTTTATATATCTAGTGTAAATGTTTCCTTTTCGTCTGGTTATGATCCGTCATATAGCATTGGTTGTGGATACCTGCTTTTTTTTAAAATTTTTTTTTTGATATTCCATTGAAAACTGGGAACTCGTACTGGTGGGGATCACAGTTTATTATACTGCGATTCTTAATGAAAGTGATGTTACGGCCTCGAAATCTCTTGCAGTCGACAATACCTGTTTGCATTTTCTGTCTTTCCTAGTCTCTATTTATATAAAACAAACTACACAAACACGGACTTTATATTCAGTTCCTCAGTGTTTATTTTACCCAAGTGGACATTAATCTAACAACACTTGAAATTCTTACTATTCAGCGTTTACACGCCACTCCTGTATTCGCCAACGTAAATTCTTAAAGAGAAATCTGCAGCTAATTTTAAGCGTTTTGAAATTTAAACGTAAGGGTGACCTTATTATTTGTTTATTCGTCCCTGACCCTATATAAAGCTAGCCCAGCAATAGAGCATTTTTCATGGAATGTTTTTAAAGTGTTTATAGGCTGCTATCTGAAAGGGTCGGTTTGATTATTGTTAATTGAAAATCAATTTCCACCACTTCTTCAAAGACAATGTAGATCAATGGAAGAACTCGATTATTGAGCTATTTCTCCCGTAACGTTGGACATGGGAGGAATTTGATTATTGTATTGATTTATGCCGTGTGATCAAAAGGTGCAACACACAGAAGAACAGTGGATGTTACATCTCGATCTTGGATAGCTGCTCCTCCTTATGGCGAGAATTTCACCCTTGTGAGGCAAAAAATAGCTATTTTATTTGCTTAACAAACCTTTCACCATTGTTTTGTGATTGCCCTGTAGTTACACGTACCCGATTTTAATTATTATGTAAGGCTATCTTCAAAAGACTCGTACTACTGTTGAGTGGAGTTATCATCTGTCGTCAGTCACTTGAAAATTTTCAATATAAAGTAGCTAGATTCACATTATGGCAGGTTTCAAAGCCAAGCAAACTTTACATTGCGAAACAGTCGTGCTCATTGTCACTTGTGGGGAGAAAGCTGTCACGAAATGTATACTGGGATGTGTGTCTTTCGATATCCAAAATCGAATTGAACATGTATTCTTTTACTCTTGTAATCTACTTCTGTCATGTAAGTAAGTAAAATCTCAAACAACATTACTAGGGCTTCTTTACCGAATCGCGTGAACATTTCAGCGCACAGGCTTATAGTAGTTTCCATTGAAAAAGAAATATAAATTTCCGGAAATTGGACGTTACGTAGGGATTACATAATTCGATATTCGCCCTGATTCTTGTACGATGCCAAAATGTAGATCTTGAGTCGTATCTCCATCCAATTTCCGCGCTCCCGTGATGTCAGTTGTTGCCGTGAAAGCATTGCCATCTCGGAAACCGTCATAGTGTGGATCCGGCAGAGACCGTTAAATTAAGGAGACCTGGCATTTCCTCATTTTCCCATTCAAACGTATGTAATGAGAAATTCGTGTAGAATTCAGTTTACAATTCAAACCTTTAGTTTCTGATTCAAACTTCGATCGTCACGCCATCTGGTTCAATGTTAGCACATCTACAAATACAATTCATACGAGACGTCAAAGTGTATTAACGGATTGTTATTATATGATGTCATACTACTAAACCCAAACGTCACCCCTTCACTTCTTTCCTGTCCTTCCTTATCCCTGATACACAATAATATTAAAAAACGACATTTTTTTTTCTCCCCGGCAATTTCGGCATAATTTAGCGTCACATATCGAACGCGGGATGACATTCAATACACAAAAAAAAATTGCTCCTCTCGAAAATGGAATTGATAAAAACAACTATCGGCGATACAAAAGTGCAAAGTTTACCTCGATGCTTGAATCTGTCATATCCATTTACTAACATTCCTTTTCGTGCATTGAATGTCGTCCCGCGTTCGATACTGTGATGATGAATTATGCCAAAATCGTCAGGGAGATTTGCACGGCAAAGCAAAGTACACTTGAATCCAGAGAGTTAAGAAATACGGTTATGTCTGATTTCATCGATGCCGTCAATTTGACGGTTGCAACACACGAGACTTGAAAAAGCGAAGCCAAAACATTCAAACCGAAACTAACGCAGCGCCCTCTGAGTTAATATTAGCACATCTTCGAATCTGAAAGTACGTGTACCGAATGCATGTGGTGGTGGCGTGTGTTTGTATCCTGGCTAACAATACCTGTAGTTACGTAAAGATTGCGGTATATGATGGCCTGTCTCAAGATACCAATTGTACTGTCAACAGCGGGGTCACTATTCGTAGCTGGAAACCGCACCACCAAAATGCGCCGGTATATGAGAGTTCACTACTCGTTATCCACAAATCACAGTACCAGTTGTACCAAATGTGCGTAGTCACAACCCCAGCTGTACCAAATGCAAGTAGTCACGTTGTCTGTTGTACCATAAAGGGGTAAATCAATGCCCGAATTGACAACGCCAGTTGTAATGTTTATTATCAACTAACCCCAAATCCCCTCTTAGTTGTATTATTAATGGAATTCTTGTGGTTAATTATCCTAACTACCCCAAATGATATCCCCTCTATCAATGATGAATCCCTCCTTATCAATTGATCTCCAACTCCCCTTTATTACATTGCGTTGTGCTTTCGTATCCTTGGTCGTATAGTGCTTAGTCTTACAGGTTCTTACCTTACCTATCACATTGCGTTGTGTTTTTCTTCAAAATAGTATGATGCTTAATCCCAATATGATTATCTACCTTAAGTCCCAGCTATGGTTCCCACTATTAACTAACCAATACTCCCTCCTTTCCCACCTTTAAAGAAAGAGGAAACCTTGTAGAATTACAAGTGAATAATCTTTATTTTAATAATTATTACCAAAAGGAATCAATATTGCGAAATTAAGTTAGTGAGGTTAGTTAGTTTATCTTAGACTAATCTTAATGTTAACAATAACCAAATATTAAAATCAAGAATGGTGTGTCTTTAATGGAATTAAGAGTCCTGTGACCAAATTGCTTATTCAGTCATAAATGATCAAACTAAGAGTTTTATGTCCCTCCAATATAATCTCTATCTCTCTCTCTCTCAGACTCGAGTATTATTTAACACAAAACCTTTTTTATCTACGAAATTTCTGTTAGTTCGCAGAACACACGCGTCGGGCCCAGATAGTTATCAAAAAAAACGTTACTTAGCTGTTTGTTGACCAGTCTCGTACTACTTCGTGCGCCCCGCAAACAAGGAGGACGACACGGGGTTCACTCGATGCATCCACCGACGACAGCCCTGCTCGAGGTCGGCGAATCACAGCCTGTGAGTGGAAATACTTCTTGACGCGGCGAGCACCTTATCACTCATGGCCTGTCACAATAGAGTAACCACTGGCAGGTTCACATTTGCCGGGTGTCCCCTGCTGTGGTGACAGCCGTAGCTCCGTAGTGCTCTGGCGCCGCAGTCCCTCGTCGTTTCCTGCCGTCTCGCTCTGCCTTATTCGCACACTGTATCTTCGTCCCGTAGGCCTAACCTCATTTTCTTCAGATGAGCGTTCACCTCCTCCATTAGGCCTACCCGCATGGCTTCTTGAAAGTTAATGTTCTGGTTCGCCGTCTCTGATGTGACACATTCTCTCCGAGATAAGTTCTCATACGTCAATTTAACTCTAAGTTTTTCTCACGAACTGGAGCAGAATCTGACAGATGCTGTCATGGAATCAGGGTACTTGGGAATCCATTCACTTCGTTGTTCAAAACGAAAGCGATGAGAGAGAAAATGTAAGAGCAGAAACAAAAAGTCAAAAAAAACAGGGGAGAAACAATAGAGACAAGAGAGATTAGAGCATGTGCTCACAACTTTTATAACCTCGGTTTGGAAGGGTCACCGGGGAGGGAAGGTTGCTGATTGGTTCCCTCGTTTCAACGTTCTTCCAGCTCCTGCTGTTTCCCCCCCCCCCCCCTTTTTGCACTTCCTCTTCCCGCGTGATTCGCCGACCTCAGAATCCAACCAAAACAAAAATGGTTTCAAAAATAAAAATGATACAACATTTCCTCTTTACAAAATGTAGAAATTAAATGGTTTGTAATTATAAATGATTCTCAATTATGACTAATAAATTTAGATTTCTTGCTTTCCCCAAAATTAACCCGGTTAAATTAGTAATTAGGACACGAACACAGATATATTAATAAACTATATCTGTAGTAACGATCATATCGTTAGATACAGATAAAGTAATAGACTGTATTACACATTTTTGAACTATTGCCATGATTATAGACTTGCGTCTAGTCCCTGCCATCATATCCTCCAATCAGCTTGCATCGTGAGCTTGCGCATTGGTGTGGGCACGCTCAGAGAAAGTGAGGTTTCTTTCATTATTTTGTTTCTGGGTATGCTCATGGCGCGCTCCATCATAGATTCTCAATTCGTTAATAGCGGCAGAGTATTTTTCATACAACGAATGCTTTACAGTAGCTGAAAGTTGTGGATTTAAAGAAGCTAGACAAGTCCTGAAACAAACTTCTCATGTGATTTAAATATATGTAGCAATAAAACTGTGGATACTTGCAGTCAAGAAGAGAATGTCATTGTTGTCACAAAACCTTCAGTCAGAAGATGTAGTTTATATAAACATGTTAAACAATCTCATGGAGGTGAGGGAGAATTTAAAACTGAAAATGTCCAGACGGTCACCGCTGTGAAAAGTTTGAAAAAAGTTAACTCTTTTTACAATTACATTTTAAATAATTACATTTTTATTTATAACTTACATAATAAACTTTAATAGATTACATAGAAAGCATGAAATCTCTGTAGCATGATTTCACCATGCAGGTTTCCATAGTTCTTTTTATTAGAAAAGGCAAACCATGGGATTGAAAAGTATTTTAATATTAATAGATCTTCTAGATATCAAGACACGTGGTGTGGAAAATTATATATTGCCTTCTCACTGTGTCTTGCTATGTTATTAGCACCTTACAGGGAACTGGAATCTTAAACTTTATCTGAAAATATTAAATGCTTGATTTATCATTGAAGTAGTTTTCCATCCTCTGAAATCAGAAATTGCCTCTTTGTCAGTAAATATGCCAAATGGTTAAAAGTACAAGGGGGGGGTGGGGGTTGGAGAAGAATGGATATTTCTTACTTTTCCTGTCAGTGAATATTTGCAGGGGAGGGCGTGGAGGTAAGTATTCTAGTAATTGGGTATAATTTTAAAAAATAGCGTATATTTAATGTGTAAATTACTTGTGCAATTTTTTACCAATATATGCAAGCATATTTTTTTATTATATAAGATGACAATGACACAGTGGTATTGAGAATAAAAATTATCAAATTTCCAGTAATATAAACTTGTTTTATTCATTTTATTTAATTGTAATTTTATTATTATTAAAATAAAGAAATAAACATAGATTACAGTTTTTATGGCATGCAATTCATCACTTAGCAATGAACTTATTTTAGAAAATACGAGAAGCTAATTTAGAACTAGTCCCGTTTTGCATTAAAAATGTATATTCGAAATTAATTAGGCACATACGTATTAGTTTAACTGATTAAGGAGTTATATATTTGTTGATAACCCAATTTGGTGATAACTCAATTTCTTCACTTCTGGATGGATTAGTGTTGAGTCATTTGATACACGATTACAGGGAAATAATCGCTGGAAACCGAGCTCGACGGACCGCAGCTGCTTTTATACTTCTTTCCTCCTTCTTTCCTACTTCTTTCCTCGAGTTTGTATCTAATTCATGCACGATCACTAAAATTAAATAAAACTTCGTGTCTATACTATGTGCTTTCAGACGACTATTTAATACATGTTTTCTTTAATCAGTCCTCCAAAATTTCAACAAAGACGATAATAAAATCGTCTTTGATTTCAATGTCCTCGTGATGCAAGCTGATTGGAGGATATGGTGGCCAGGGCTAGACGCAAGTGATTATAGTGGCTAGAATAGTAGAGAGGTAAATAGTGTGGCAGTCGCTGTTGTTGTAGATCACGTGCTTTGTACCAGTGCTTGATGACATGGACAGATGGCATTAAAAAAGTAGGCTACTGAAGCATTGTATGTATTAAAATATTTTATTTGTTTAAAAATTAAGTAAAATTATGAAATAATAAATAAAAAGTAAAAATGCATGCAATGTTTATTTAACAGAATTTTTTTTACTTACAAGTTTTTCTTATAACGAAGAAATAATTATTGCCTATATATGATTAAATAAA
>JAHWFO010014365.1:0-19375 GCA_023313115.1 Rhysida immarginata
TATACAGTAATATTTTTATATAGAGCAATGGCGAAAACTGCATATAAATTTACGTATTCGATTGCAGCGCTCACACGAATCTTTCCAAACACGCGCGAAATGAGAAATGAAATCCTCGCACGTCTAATGTTAAATGCTTTAAACTACTGGGCCTATGTTCTTTCTACTGCTAGATCAAAGTTACCATAAACATCAGGAGAGAAAAATCATTGTTTCAAAGCACTGTCGGGAAAAATCTTTTAAGCATTCCAAGGAGCTTTAGCTGTGACGCATATATAATTTTAAATTTGAATATCTCACGTTTACTTGCACTTGGTTTAAATAAACAGTGGAAATACCTTTGATTCAAAACGCATTCACGTCATTTTTAAATATAGGCCTAACTTCAATAAGCCATTTTAACAATAGGCCTAATAGTAATTAGCCATTTTTAACAATAGGCCTAACATTAATTAGCCATTTTTAACTATAGGCCTAACATAAATTAGCCATTTTTCACAATAGGCCTAACATTATTTAGCCATTTTAACTGTAGGCCTAACATTAATTAGCCATTTTTCACAATAGGCCTAACATTATAGAGTCATTTTAACTGTAGGCCTAATATTAATTAGCCATTTTTGACTATAGGCCTAACATTAATTAGCCATCTTTGACTATAGGCCTAACATTAATTAGCCATCTTTGACTATAGGCCTAACATTAATTAGCCATTTTTAACAATAGGCCTAAGATTAATTAGCCATTTTGACTGTAGGCCTAACATTATTTAGTCATTTTAACTGTAGGCCTAACATAAATTAACCAGTTTTCACAATAGGCCTAACATTAATTAGCCATTTTTAACAATAGGCCTAACATTAATTAGTCATTTTAACTATAGGCCTAACATTATTTAGCCATTTTTAACTATAGGCGTAACATTAATTAGCCATTTTAACAATAGGCCTAACATTGATTAGCCATTTTTAACAATCGCCCTAACATTAATCAACACATTTAACAATAGGCCTAACAGCACTGAATTTTAAAATGAAATGAGCACGTGCATCAAGAAATCTTCATAACTGGCACGTGCTCCAAGCTGCCAAATGTATTCACTTATGACTCGTCAGTAGGATTCGATTGATATATTACATGCCCTAAGTTTATATTCTTAACATTAGTGCACGTGCTTGAAGGGGTCCACGAGAGCTCATCAAAAGTTCTTCGTGCAAGCTCATTGATATATCGCAGTTAAGTTCTTCCATTTTTCACGTTTTCGTGCAAACGATGGCTGGCCGGGCACATAAAGGTACTGATTAAGCTTGTATTCTTATACATAGCTTTAGCTAAAGCTTGTAATAAGGGGTCATTGAAGTACTTTTTGGGGGTCATTTTCTCGGGCGTAGCATTTCGAAAATCGAAAAGAATGTCATATTCGTCTTGTGCTCGTCATTTCCGTTCGAATGACATTACATGCCTTATATTGCCAATAAAAAAATTTAATGGGAGGGTTTGGGTCTCAATAGTCACGTGACTGTTAGACCGATTTCAATCACAAACTAATCAGGTGAGCTCAGGAAGTGTCTCTATCGAAGAGCGAAAGCAGAATTTGAAAAAGTTAAAGCGTTCTCAAGTAATGGTCGGACATACAGACGGACGGACGGACGGACGGACGGACAGACAGACACACAAACAGAGCGAAACCAATATATGCTTTTCAGCATATAATAAACAAAAACCACTATTAAACACTACAACAAATTAAAATGTAATAAAATACAAATAGAATAATAAACAAAACAATACCAAATACTGCCACAAAATTCAATTATAATAAAGTACAAACCAAAAATAAAACACGAAAGATAAAATATGGCAAAAGTTTAGCCTACCTAGATACGAAACTACAGATCATGGCGTAATCGGATTAAAATGAAATAGGAACGTATGAAAGTGAACAAAGAAATAAAGTTAAAATTAAATAAAAAGAAGGCAGGAATAAAGCCGAAACTAGTTGGTTTTGAAAACTAAAACTAAAATGTTATACTTAAGGCCTCTTTTCATTTTGTTATTAAGAACAGTACAGAGAACAACATCCTCACAGATTTAAAAACTTGAAATATGATGCGAAGTCACAATATGTAGTATAAGAATTCGGTTTATTATATGCTGAAAAGCATATATTGGTTTCGCTCTGTTTGTGTGTCTGTCTGTCTGTCTGTCCGTTCGTCCGTCCGTCTGTATGTCCGACGATTTCTCGAGAATGCTTTAACTTTTTCAAGTTCTTTTTTCGCTGTTCGATAGAGACCCTTCCTGATTAGTTTGTCGTCGAAATCGGTCTAACAGTCACGTGACTATTGAGACCCAAACCCCACCATTAAATTTCTTTATTGGCAATATAAGGCATGTAATATGTCATTCGAACGGGAATGACGAGCACAAGACGAATATGACATTCTTTTCGATTTTCGAAATGCTACGTCCGAGAAAACGACCCCCAAAAAGTACTTCAATGACCCCTTATTACGAGCTTTAGCTAAAGCTATATATAAGAATACAAGCATGATCAGTACCTTTATGTGCCTGGACAGCCATCGTTTGCACGAAAACGTGAAAATGGAAGAACTTAACAGCGATATATCAACTTTTGATAAGCTCTCGTGGACCCCTTCAAGCACGTGCACTAATGTTAAGAATATGAACTTAGGGCATGTATATCAATCGAATCCTACCGACGAGTCATAAGTGAATACAGTGTTACTTTTTGTTTATCATTTAAGCATTGTTGATGGCAGCCTGGAGCACGTGCCCGTTATGAAGCTTTCTTGATGCACGTGCTCATTTCATTTTAAAATTCAGTGCTGTTAGGCCTGTTGTTAAATGTGTTAATTAATGTTAGGGCGATGGTTAAAAATGGCTAAATAACGTTAGGCCTATAGTTAAAATGACTAAATAATGTTAGGCCTGTTGTTAAAAATGGCTGATTAATGTTAGGCTTATAGCTAAAAATGGCTAATTAAAGTTAGGCCTATTGTAAAAAATGGCTAATTTATGTTAGGCCTAGAGTTAAAATGACTAAATAATGTTAGGCCTATAGTTCAAAATGGCTAATTAATGTTAGGCCTATAGTTCAAAATGGCTAATTAATCTTAGGCCTATTGTTAAAAATGGCTAATTAATGTTAGGCCTATTGATAAAAATGGCTAATTTATGTTAGGCCTACAGTTAAAATGACTAAATAATGTTAGGCCTATTGTGAAAATTAGCTAATTAATGTTAGGCCTATTGTTAAAAATGGCTAATTAATATTAGGCTTATTGTTAAAATGGCTAATTGAAGTTAGGCCTATATTTTAAAATGACGTGAATGCATATAGAATCAAAGGTATTTCCACTGTTTATTTAAACCAAGTGGAAGTAAAAGTGAGATATTAAAATTACATCTGCGTCAGAGCTAAAGGTCCTTGGAATGCTTAAAAGATTTTACCCGGCAATGCTTTGAAACAATTGTTTTTCTCTCTTGACGTTTATGATAACTTTGATATAGCAGTGGAAAGAACATAGACCCAGTAGTTTAAAACATTTAGACGTGCGAGATTTCATTCTCATTTCGCGCGCGTTTGGAAAGATTCGTGTGAGCGCTGCAATCGAATAAGTAAATTTACATGCAGTTTTCGCCATTGCTGTATATAAAAATATTACAGTAATATTAAACCACAAATTTTTATATTCTTCTTTTCAGCATATTTGAAAATCGTTTTACGAGTTATATTCTTGTTATATGCTGGTTTTGCTCTGTTTGTCTGTCCGTCTGTATGTCCGACGATTACTCGAGAATGCTTTAACTTTTTCAAATTCTACTTTCGCTCTTCGATAGAGACCCTTCCTGAGCTCACCTGATTAGTTTGTGATTGAAATCGGTCTAACAGTCACGTGACTATTGAGGCCCAAACCCCCCCATTCAATTTTTTTATTGGCAATATACGGCATGTAATATGTCATTCGAACGGAAATGACGAGCACAAGACGATTATGACATTCTTTTCGAATTTCGAAATGCTACATCCGAGAAAATGACCCCCAAAAGTACTAAAATGAGCCCTTATTACGAGCTTTAGCTAAAGCTATATATAAGAATACAAGCATAATCCATATCTTTATACGTCCGGCCGGCCATCGTCTGCACGATAACGTAAAAATGGAAGAACTCAACTGCGATATATCAACTTTTGATGAGCTCTCGAAGGCCCCTTCATGCACGTGCACTAATGTTAAGAATATGAACATAGGGCATGTAATATATCAATCGATTCTTACCGACGGGTCATAAGTGAATACAGTGTTACTTTTTAGTTATCACTTAAGCATTGTTGATGGCAGCTTGGAGCACGTGTTCATTTTGTTTTAAAATTCCGTGCTATTAGGCCTATTGTAAAATGTGACTAACTAATTTAAAGGCGATTGTTAAAAATGGCTCATTAATGTTAGGCCTATAGTTAAAATGACTAAATAATGTTAGGCCTATTGTTAAAAATGGCTGATTAATGTTAGGCCTATAGTTAAAAATGGCTAATTATTTTAGGCCTGTAGTTAAAAATGGCTAATTAATTTTAGGACTGTAGTTAAAAATGGCTAATTAATGTTAAGCCTATAGCTAAAATGACTATATAATGTTAGGCCTATAGTTAAAATTACTATAAAATGTTAGGCCTATTGTTAAAAATGGCTAATTAATGTTAGGCCTATAGTTAAAAAGTTGCTAATTAATGTTAGGCCTATAATTAAAATGACTATATAATGTTAGTCCTATTGTTAAAATGACTATATAATGTTAGGCCTATTGTTAACAATGGCTAATTAATGTTAGGCCTATTGTTAAAAATGGCTAATTAATGTTAGGCCTATCGTTAAAATGACTATATGTCAGGCTTATTGTTAAAAATGTCTAATTAATATTAGGCCTATAGTTAAAAATGGCTAATTAATGTTAGGCGTATAGTAAAAATGACTATAATATTAGGCCTATTATTAAAATGACTATATAATGTTAGGCCTATAGTTAAAAATGGTTACTTAATATTAAGCCTATTGTTAAAAATGGCTAAATAATATTAGGCCTATTATTAAAATTAGGCCTATATTTAAAAATGATGTGAGTGTGGATAGAATCAAAGGTATTTCCATTGTTTTTTTAAACCAGCTGCAAGTAAAAGTGAAATATTGAAATTTAAAATCACATCTGCGTCACAGGTAAAGCTTCTTGGAATGCTTATAAGATTTTTCCCGATAATGCCTTGCAACAATGATTAAGAAGGGATGAATGGTAACTTTGATTAAGAAGGGTTGAATAGCTCTAGCAGTGGAAAGATCATAGGCGAGAAGTAGTTTAAAAGATTTGGACGTGCGAGCATTTCATTTCTCATTTCGCGCGTGCGTAGAAAGATTCGTGTGAACGCTGCAATCGAATACGTAAATTGACATGCAGTTCTCGCCATTGCTGTATAAAAAATATGACTGTAATATTAAACAACAAATAGTTATATTCTTCTTTTCAGCATATTTGAAAATCGTTTTACGAGTTATATTCTTGTTAAGTAGAGGAAGAATAGAGTTACTTATTGTTTTCACAATGTCCGTCTGTCTGTCCGTCCGTCTCCTTCATAATTTCCGCATTTTTTGAGGTAGAAGGTTGAAATTCAGAATGTAGCTTACTATGGGCATGTACACCTTCACTAATTAGTTTGGTTTTGATTGGCCCATTAGGCTATGAGGCGTTTCGGGGGCGGAAGATAGAGGGGACCAAAATGTCTACGCGTATTTATGCATTTAAAGGAGTGAAATTCGGTATACAGATTCCTCTAAGCAAGATCAACATTACTGTAAAGTTTGGGCCAAATTGTCCCAATAGTGTCGGAGTTGTGGGGGTGGCAGTCACTTGGTCTTGAGAATTATGGCAACATATGGCATGTGATATATCATTCGATCGGAAATGATGAGAAACGAAAGTAGATAGAGCTCTTTTTCATTTTATAAACACTACGTTAGAAAAAATCAATTTTTCGATTAAAACTGTTGGTTAAAAAGTGCAGATAAAAGGATAAAAATACACTACATGATCAAAGGAGTTGGACACCCCTGTGAACACCTGGACTGGACTGGGCCCGCTCATCAAGGTGGACGGAAACCTCAGTGCTGATGGCTACAGGACCATTCTGGATAACGGGGCACTTCCAGCGCTGTGGGAACACTGAGGTGACGGGACGTTCCTCTTCCAGCACGACAATGCGCCTTGCCACAAAGCAAGATCCATATCTGACTGTTTTGACGAGATGCGGGTTGAAGACTGGATTGGCCCGCCCAGAGTCCTGATCTCAACCCCATCGAACATCTTTGGGACGAATTGGAACGGCGTGTGAGATCCAGGATGGTTCGCCCTACATCTGTCAGGAACTGACTACGATACTCCTCGAGGAATGGAGGTCAATACCTGTGGACACATACCGTAAACTTGTGGACAGTATGCCATGTAGAGTGGAGGCAGTGATAGCAGCTCGGGGTGGTCGTACACACTACTGATTGAAGCTTTTTGCGGCTTTACGGTAGAGCAACAGGTGTCCCAAATCCTTTGATCATGTAGTGTAGATGACCTCAGCGCTTCCGTTACTTTCCTAGACCTTCCTCGGGAGGGTTAATTTCTTGTTACAATCATATTTATCATGGTGTTGTATGCAGGAAATGAATATAAAATGAAAATAATAATTCTCTGTGAAATTTATTCCATTTATTACGTTTCATACAGAAATAAGAGAAAATAATTATTGAATAACTCATGAATGGTCTGTGAGGGTTTTATCCTACACCATACCTCAGCTGTTCAAATTATTGATGAAAAAGAAAAATTTTCTTTCCTATTTTTCATCAAATAATTATTCCTTTGGATTCTAAAGGAAATGTACATTCTGCTCTCGGAATTATTTCATTCTTATTTTACATTCTTAAGTAGTGGAAGAATGGAGCTACTTATTGGTTTCACAATGTCCGTCTGTCCGTCCCCTTCATTATTTCCACATTTTTTGAGGTAGAAGGTTGAAATTCGGAATGTAGCTTATTATGGACATGTGCACCTTGACTATATAGTTTGGTTTTGATTGGCCCATTAGGGTCGGAGTTTCGGGGGTAGATATTAGAGGGGACCAAAAGGTCTACGTGTATTTATGCATATAAAGGAGTGAAATTTGGCATGCAGATTCCTCTAAGTAAGATCTCCATTTCTATGAAGTTTGGGCTAAATTGGCCCCATGGGGTCGGAGTTGTGGGTGTGACAGTCACTTGGTCTTTAGAACTATGGCAACATATGGTATGTTATATATCATTCGATCGGAAATGATCAGAAACGAAAGAAGATAGAGTGTTAGATCGTCGACCGAGAGCGACGAAAGAAGAAAAACAACCCCAATAAAAGGTGGGCAAAAGGAGGAAATTTTAGAGAGAAATTTTTTAGAGCTGACGGAGGAAAAAGGAACGAGGACCATGCCTGGAGGTCGCGTAGGAGACGACGTTTCAAGGGAAAGATATATCGACACCAATCGTCCTCGGCGAGGATAAACGACGGCCGGCGACAAGATTTCTTGAGCCCGAAGAATCGAGCTGCTGAATTTGCTTACGTGAAGCTTCAAGACGAGCCGCCCTGTTCGAAGGAAAGGACAACAGCGAAGTAGCCTATCGGACCTCAATCTCATTCTCACACCCAGGCAAGTACCCTTCAATTCGAATTATTTAAAGACATTTCTGTGACCTCTTTCTCCTGTGAATCGGTGGAAAACAATGAAGACGGCCAAGCGATTTTGCGAGGACAGCGAGACAAGAACGCCGTAACCGACAGCGAGTGCCCGCCGTCGGAGAAGAATCGTTTGGAAGGAACGAGAGACGAATCAGCGACCAAAATTCGGCTGCATTACGGTAACGAGTACGTCCCGCCCGAGGCCCCGTCATCCTCATCGTTCATAGCCGCGCCGAACTGCCTCAGCCTACCCGATAAGGATCGCCGTGTCTCGGCCGCTGACGGTACGACCGAAGAAGCGACGTCCGCTTCTCAAGACTACGAGAAACAAGGAGCGACTACGGCCGATCGACCCGACCGCGTCGAGACTTTCCGTGCGGTGGTCTGCCCCCAGACCTCCGGAGAGGACACCAAATTTAACACGAGTGACCCGACACCCCGTCACCCAGAGGACCTCAGCACTGCAAGCGCGCTCCACGTAGAGGTCTCGCTGCGAGCCGCGCTTGGTTGCGTTGTCTCTGATAGAGGGTAATGTGAAAAATTTGGAAGTTAACATTAAACAGTTAAAAAGGAACTTAAGATTTAAGTACGAATTTATGCATTTCCCTTCAACGCATATTTCTCTCCTGTGTAAAAGATAGTCATTGCTTCTTCATCTTACGCCAACTTGAACGTGGGATTTCCACTAATAATTTTTCTATATCTTTTCATTAGAAGAGGGGTTGGATTCCACTCCACCAAACCCCGATGGGTCGCCGCGATCTGGAACTGCGGTGATTAGGAACACTTGTATTCGCCCTCGACTCATTACCTAGCAATTCTACAGGGTGGTTATAATTAAAGTGACACCATTTAGACCCTTCTAGCGGCCGTTCTAGTAATCAGATTTTGACGAAACTTGAGATATGTTATACAGACCATGAGGAAGAGAATTTTGCAATAAAAAAAAATTAGTTCACATTTTGACCGCTACGTCAAAATATGGCGCTGGCCATGTAAGAAACTATCTGAGAATTTTTACTAAATCAGAGACGTTATGCAAATGAGATGTGAAATTAGAAACGCTTTAAAATGACAGTGAAATTAAATTTAAAGTCTTTCTTCACGATGGCTTTAGCTAAAAAGGATTAAGCTTTATTGGTGAAGTTGTTTTACCAGAACTGCAATAATGCTTCTGCTGCACTAAGAGCATATCGACGTTTGAAAAACTTGCGAAATTGGCCTATGTCCATTAATGGTTTAAAAAAGATGATCAAGAAATTTGAAGAAACTGGTGAGTTGGCTGTGCTGCCAGGGAGAGGACGGAAACGAATTGCAAATGAGACTGTGGAAAACGTTGCTGCTGCTGTAGTGGAGAGTGCTTCAAGTTCCCAATATTCTTCAGCATGTGCTCGAAAAAGTGGTATCCATACAAAATCCAGGTGGTTCAAAAGTTGCTTCATGAAGATCCGGAAAAACGCACTGATTTTGCTTGCTAGTTTCTGGCTAGAATAGCCGTCGATAATGTATGGCCATGGAATATTTTGTGGTCAGATGAAGCGCATTTCACACTAGACGGAGCAATGAATGCTCAAAACTGTCGTATCTGGGGTACTGAAAAGCCGATGGTTGTGCATGAAAAGCTTTTGCACTCTCATTATGTGACTGTATGGTGCGGATTCACTTCACATTTCATTCTTGGCCCCTTTTTCTTTGAAGAGAACACTCCTTAAGGCACTAAAAGATGTTCAATCACTGGTACTCGTTACTGCGAACTTCTGCAGCAGAAAGTCATTCCTGCTTTTCAAGAAAGACAATGTTTAGACACTACTGTCTTTATGCAAGATGGTGCAATGCCCCACATTGCACGACAAGTGAAGGAACTGCTTCATGCTCATTTTGGAGATGATCGGGTGATTTCGAGAACTTTTCCAACTGGAAGGCCTCCTCGTTCACCGGACTTAAACCCTTGTGACTTCTGGTTGTGGGGATATTTGAAAGATAATGTCTATGGAAGAAGAATACGGACTGTCCCTGAATTGAAAGCAAGCATAAGACGATTCCTCAGGAAACCCTTCTCTCTGCTGTGGAACATGCAATAATGCGGTTTGAACATGTCATTGACACAAATGGAATGCACATTGAACAAATGCTCTGATTTTATAAATTTCTCTGCTTCTAACTTGTTTTTGCTATTATTCATGCGCCATATTTTGACGTAGCGATCAAAATGTGAACTAATCTTTTTATTGCAAAATTCTCTTCCCCATAGTCTGTATAACATATATCTCAAGTTTCGTCAAACTCTGATTACCAAAACGGCCGCTAGAAGGGTCTAAATGGTGTCACTTTAATTATAACCACCCTGTACATTGAAGCCAGGTTCCCGTTGCAAGCCTTCCCGAATTGGAACGACTTGGAATCAGGATTTCATAGAATTCGAAGCAAGAACTTTTGAACTTTGAACTTTATTTCTATTAAGTTGATACAGTATTTAATTAAAATTCAATTAGATTTATTAAATCAGTTTCCGTCCTCCTTTCTCTATCACGATTTCAAACAATTACTTAATTTACTAAGAAAAAGTCGTGAAATAGAGCTCTTTTACACTTTCTAAATACTACGTTCGAGAAAATCAATTTTCTATTTAAGAAATTGAGGAGGGGGGGGGGTTATAACGTGAAATACAAGCGTAAAAATAGATGATCTCAGGGCTTCCGCTTTAAACTTTTTTAAAACTAAAGAAATGCAGTTTCAGTTGAAATTGTTAATAATATTGTTTAAATATATATAATATTTTAATAAAAATATAATAAAGAATTGAATTTGACAAATGAGTTATATAAATGCAAATGACTGTTGAATAAAGGGCAGTTATATAAATGAGTTATGAAACAGAATGAATAATACACATATCCAAATGAGTTATGAAACTGGTGAATCTGGTTTATTTTCGATAAATATCAGAATTTACTCTTCTTATAAGGTAAAAAAGAACCATGATTAGAAATAGTTCGGTTGTCGTAGCATATAATAACAATTTCATATAAACCCATGAAAATATTTAAAACTTTTTTATAACTTAAAACTATAAAGATATCCAGTTTCAGTTGTAGTTATTAATAATATTGTTTAAATATATTTAAAATATTTTATTAAAGATGTAATAAAAAATTGAATTTGGCAAATGAGTTATATAAATGTAAATGAGTGTTGAATGAAGGGCAGTTATATAAATGAGTAATGAAACAGAATGAAGAATACACATATGCAAATAAGTTATGTAATCTCAAATGCTGTGTACAATCTGAAGATTCCATTAAAAATAGGGGTTCCTATTTAAGATTTCAGTTACCTCCTGCCCCCCCCCCCCCACAAAGGGGGGAAGGGGGCTAATTTTTCGCTCAATGAATTCCCCCCGCGAAGTAATTCACTTTTGATTTCGGAAATTTTTTTCGTAGGATGCTTTTTTCGAGACATTCAGTTGTCTCAAGATAAATGCCTACCCTGTATAGATTACTCGTAATCCTGTACTCAAAATAAACACGAAAAGTCAGTTTGATCATTTCTAATGCTGGCTGATGCAATCATTACGTCATGAGCAACTGTTTTGCATCAGATTTTAGAATCCTGCCCGACCGCCGTAGTGTTCTTTGGCTGATGCAATCATTACGTTACCAACTACAGTATTTCATCGTTAGACACTTGATCAGATGTGATTCAACCGTCGTTCAAGATGAATGTGGCTCCTAGGAAACGTACGAAGATGGTAACTCAACAATTTTTAGACGAATCGAGAGATTCAGTTGGCAAGGTGGTTAATTTCGGAGGGGGGGGGGGAACAGGAAACTGGATCGGTTTCTGCTATATGTAAAGTATGGTCATAAGAAGAAAACTACTCCTAGAGATGACGCCTATTTGCTTCGACAGAGCAAAAAGGATTTCCACAAGAACTTGAAATTGATTGTTTCAATTAATTTGCACAAGGGTCGGAAAAAATAAATTGAGATAAATGCTGAGGAAGAACAGTTCTCTATAAAAGGAAGCCATATTGTGACGTCACATTATCGCAATCAATCGGCGCCGTCCTGCTTCAGTGCATTTCTATTCTTGTTCCGCTTTCCCATGACTTCATGGAGGAATAATAGAGGAGGTCACAGCTTTCCGTTGATTTATTTGTGTGCGAAGTTAGAAAAATTTGGTTCCTAAATTGTAACTGCGACATATGTTAATTATATGAAATGTGCGCTAAAATATAAAACTTGACAGCAAATGCGAGGGACGTATATTGTGAAAACATGTTCGCTGTTCTAACCGAAGATTGTAGTTTCTTGTGGCGACTCCATCCCAAAGGGCGCGATCATCGAGAAAGGAGGAAAAGTGAAGGTAATCCAATGTCATACGTTCAATTCTAAGCACATACGAGCGTTTCTTCTTTCCTCTTTCATCAATACAGTAGTTTCAGTGTTTTGTTGTGCCCTCGTTCTTAATTATTTGCGATATGAAAATTGCACTCATTTCTTTAGAAAAAGTTTATATAATACCAGAGAGCAGTAATGGACAGAAGCGACACTCATAGAATACAAAACTGTCAGTCAGTTTTGCACTGCAGCGCACCAAACGTCGGCTGCGTAAAGGCTAGAGGCGTCTGCTTAGTTCCCACAGAGAACAGCGTTTGACATAAAAAATTAAAACAAAAAAAAAAGTTTCATACCTCTTTATTTTCTCTTATCCATAGTGAATTGTAAAATTCAAATGGAATTTCAAGATAGTATTGATTGTTAATCTTTTAAATAACGCTCAGAAATTTTTTACAACAAATTTATCACATGTGTTATAGAAAAAAAAATTGTTTCAAAGAAATGAGTCAGAAATGAACTATAAACGAATAGCAAAAGCTTATGAAAAATTAAACGATTTTCCAGGATTTCTTTTATAGGTAATACAACATTAAAAATAATAAGTTTAAAATCGAAATACTGTATATGCTGTTTGCATTTTTTTTTAATTACAATTAAAATGATTTAACCAATTTAAAAATTTTAATTTATTAGTACTCTAATTTCTTTTTATAATATCCAATTCATAAAAGTTGGGACAATATGAAAAAAGCAAATAAAACATGATTGAGTAAATATATATTAGCAAAATTAAAAATAATGAATGCGTTTGAAATGACTGAAGTAAAATATGTAAATTTATAAGAGGCGATCTCTTTTTTGGTCGTATATAATTTTTATGAAATTGCCATTGGAACCGTGCATCATAATAGTTGGGACGGAAGGAAAAGACCGCTCCGGAAACCATAGAAGTGACATAAATATTCTTGAAACTTTTGGAGAACTTTACGTCATAACTTTTCCCTTTTTAAATGCTAACTGCAATGTGGCCAATCATTTACACGACAACATGGGCCGAGGCAAGGCAGTGGGTCAACATATACGCAATAGAACAAGCAAACATTTTGGAAGCAACTTATCTCAGCACGAACTAGCCAGGAATCTTGGATTTCCATCATCTACTAATAGGTACAGGACGAGAGGAAATACCAGCACTCGTAAAGGGCAAGGACGAAGACCAGTTCTGACTGCTCGTGATCTTCGAGTTTTCAGAGGTCACTGCATTAAAAATAGACATTCAACAGCGACATAAATTGCGGAATGGGCTCGAGGATTCTATCAAAAAACCTTTATCATTGAATATCGTTCGCCACTACATCACAAGATCGATGTTCGTAAACACATTGCAGCAACATAGGCCCCTGGCTTGGGCATACACCCATCGGATGCCCAGTGACAACGTGTTTTGTGGTCAGATGAATCTATATTTACGGTTGTTGGTGGTTAAAATCGTCGGCGTGTACTTAGGATCAAAGAGGAAAAGGTCAATCCTGCCTGTTACCGACATGCTGTTACATACGTCAATAATAGTCTGAGGCTGCCTGAGTGCCAATGGATTGGGAAACTTGCACATTTGCAACGGCACCGTTGATGCAGAAGCACATATTGGAATTTTAGAAGAACATATGTTCCTTCTCGGTGACGTCTTTTTGGAACCCGTCCCTTTTTATTCAATAAGATAATGCTAAACTCCACACCGCTTGCATTACAGGACAGTGGCTACACAATAATAACAGTTGGGTGTTAATTTGGCCTGCCTGCAGTCCAGATTTGTCCCTAATAGAGAATATATGGCGAATTATTAAGAGGAAGTTACGTCAACGACGACTCCGAACAGTTCAACAGCTGAAAACTTTCATGCTGCAGGAACGGCAATAAATTCCCATTGCAATAGTATAAAAATTGGTTACATCTGTTAATCGATGGCTACAAAGGGTGATCAGAAGGACAGGAGATGTCAGCCAATGGTAATTCACCCACTGTCCCAAAATGTTTTGTATGTTGCAACCGCCACTTCGCAAAAATCCTAATATTTATTATTATTAATTAAATTTTTGGTTCCGAAATGTTTAATACCTACCCAATAAACTATCTTCATTTGAAATAAAATAAATTCATACGTCAGTGTATCAATATTTTGGCTGCATCGCATGTTTTCACCCTGTCCCAACGTTTATGGAAATAAGTTTTGTACTTTCTTTGGCTGGTACACGTATTCACTTTTGTAATGAGCAGTACACAACGCCCTGTTAAGGAGTTTCACAGTGTCTCACACGTATTATTGAAAACAATCTAACAATCTCATCTAAAGTTACTTTCTACTGTAGTACTGTATTTGAAATGAAATTTACTTAATTTACTTATTACTCAAATCCGCTTATCCGTTAGGGTCGCGGGGGCGGCAGCCCTATGGAGGATCTCCAACGCTCGCGATCTTCCGCCATCAGGCGCATGTCCTCCCTGGCAAAACCCAAGCGACTCGAACCCAAATTCTCCATGTAGTCTAGCCATCTGGTTCTAGGCCGACCGCTTAGTCTCTTGGAAAATAACTGACTAGGAAGACCAGTTTGCGGTATCACGTGGCCATACCAGCGCAACTGAGATCTCTCAATGCGGAGAAGTAGCGGCTCAACAAGATTCCCTTATTGTGCTGCTGTGCACTCTATCTAGTAGGGTAACACCTACCACACCTCTCAGGAATCTCATTTCGGCCGCTTGCAGCCGCGATCGCACTCTTTCGGTCATTACCCAAGACTCATGACCGTAGGTGAGAATGAGGACAAAGATAGATTTGAAAACGGAGAGCTTGGCTTTGTTTCCCAGCTCGTGTTTCTTGCTGCACCGATCAGAACATGCAGTTCTTTTTCCTGCCGCCCATCACTCGTGAATGCAATCCCGAGATACTTGAACTTCTCCACTTGTCTCAATGGGGCTCCCTTAACATGGAGAACGCAATGAGCAGGCTGTCTTGAAAGGACCAGAACCTCAGTCTAGCCACACTGATCTTCATCCCAGCTTCTTCACATTTGGCTGTAAACCGGTCTAGTGCATGCTGAAGGTTAGTGCGAGAAGACCCAAGCAACCTCTCTATCATGCAGTTGCCCACACGATTACGCTCATCGTCTCGGCTGCCCCTGTCTATCCAGTCCAAAAGAACTTCAGATTGGCTGAGTAAAAAACACCAGTTGGGCGACAGTTGAGGACACAACCTATAACAAAGCAAACATGAACTTAACTCTTCAAATCAACAAGCATAACTGAAAACTAATTTATTATTTAGCTTCTTGATGTTCTGTTTAACCTACAACTATAACGAATAGAATAAATGTGATTACTCTCGTATTAAGCAATGCTAAAAATGAGGCGAGCGGCGGATGTACGAAATAACGCTGCTGTCGATGTCGACCAACTTCGTAGCGTGTTTTTTGCTGGTTGCAAATGGGAATTTCACGTTTCGTGTTCAGTTTCTGTGGTATATTTTATTGTTTCACTATTTATAAGTGATGAGCTTGTTATAATGTGTTAATAATGTAATTTGCATATCGTTTCTTACGTTTAAAACAGTATTTTTACTCGTATTTTAAAAAAATTTACTCGTTATATTTACTCGTGCACGTACCTTATGACAGCAGATAAGCCTACTTCATTCCTTCGGCAGTTAGCAAATGTCGGCGGTCGTTGTTCTTAAAGATCACCAGAATTAGGCCCTTGTAGGGTTGGAACAGATTCGAGTTTAAATGAATTTCGTATTAATTTCCAATGAATTTAAAACTGCAGAATTATAGAAAAAAAAAAGCAAGACGCTTCGAAATGAACTGATCACACGATGCTGTTCGTATTTGGATACAAAGTCTTCGCTGGCTAAAAAAAGGTAATCCGCTGCTTCTTAATCGATTCTGATTGTATAAATATATGAACGTGAAGTTTCTATCGGATTTCTTTATTTACACATCCAAAGAGAGAACAAGTTAAAGGCATTCTGATAGTAAAAAGGCAAGCAAACTCTAGCGTTATGTAGAATGGAAACTATGCTAGAATCGAAACTAAGCTAGAAATTACTTCTTGTTCCGCTGGTTCTCCTGAGGGGACAAGAGGGCCAATTTTTGAATTGTTCAATCTTTCGAGGCGGTTTTCATATTGAAATATTAGGATAAATCGAAAATTTCTGAATGATATATTTCCCTGGATGCAAAAAAAATATAAACTTTTCGAATTTTTTCCGTGGAGTTTACCTTTAAGAAACAGTAAATAAACAGTAAGAATAAAAAAGAACTCGTGTTTGAAAATTAATCTTAAAAATACTGTTTACGTTTCATCCTTTTCCTTGTAAGCGAATACTGAAAACCTGCGACTCGCTGGTCGAAAACGCACGCAGTGACATCTTGCGAATGCGCCAGAAAACTACGCAAGTAATCACACATACTATTCTATTCGTTACGCTACAACTGTAATTTTCCCGGGCAACGCCGGGTGCCTCTGCTAGTTATATACAGCGGGGACCAAAAAAAAACTCGCCACTGAAAATTTCTAAGTCCAAAAAAAACGGTTCACAAAGGAGTGAGATATTCTAGAAGGAAGAACGCTACCATTAATTAAGAGAGGCGTTAACGTTAAATGGAACGAGTCGATTTCTAGACGAAGGGTACCGAGAGTTCTGGCAAGAAGCGATTAGTCAATAGATGTTCAATAAAAGAGACAATGATCTAAAAAGTGTATAATTTGTGAATTATTTAAGATTATGTTCACCTCGTCTAGAAATCGACTCCTTCCATTTAACGTTAACGCCTGCCTTAATTAATGGTAGCGTTCTTCCTTCTAGAATCGCTCACCCCTTTGTGGACCGTTTCCACTGGACTTAGAAATTTTCAGTGGTGAGCTTTTTTTTTGGTCCACCCTGTATATAACTAGCAGAGGCCCAGATAACTTTTTGTCTTCTCTGACCAATACTCATTCATTTCTTCGGTTGCATTTCGATAAATATGAATTAATATGTATCTTTCAAACGATTATGATAAAGTATCATACAGTATGTTTGTTGATTTGAAGAGTCGAGTTGATATATGCTTTCATATCGGTTTTGTCGTAAACTGTCGCTTAAGATCGACAGGCGTCCCTATATATCAAAGACACTGGAAGAGGAAGGGGAATGGTTCTACACTGAATGCCGTCGTGTCTGAATGGTTCTACACTGTTCAAGGGTTCCAAACAAACAAATCGTCTGAATATTTGTTAGGGTATTGAAGGCAGAACATTTTTGTGTGCTCTGCAATATTCACTACTTGGTAAACTGTTGTTGCAATTGCACTCTGCTCTTGATTTCTTAAAGCAAAACTTGGCTATTTATCACTTTGTGTAATCTAGCACTCGCCGTTTCTTCTGTTGACACGCTCACCACTTGCGTGGTTTGCAGTAGTGCGTTGGCGAAACGAAGAGCTGCGATGTCATGATTCACCAATTAGTGGTTTCGTTGCTAATTTCTTGCTTTACATGCAGCCCTGGGGGTGCCGTGCAGTGCAGCATTCACAGGGGTTGGACGGGTTCTTTACACGTTTTTAACTCGTTTACAACGTTTTTGTGGGGAAAATGGTATTCGGAATAGTGTTGTTAGTTTTAACCTTCCCTACCACTTCTCCAAGTCTGGTTATGGAATTCATAAATACCCTGTATGAGGAGGTTTGCTTTTCATAGAACATGGAGGACCTTACGACTTTCGTCAATAGTGAACGGGTTGAAAGTGTATTTTGAATTTATATGCGCTGGTGTTATAATCGACTCGCAATTTAAGTCCCTGAGGCCATAGTTGTTGGGAGACAATAAATGAGTGTAGGCGGAGCCTATAACAAAACACGGTACAAATCATCGAACAAAACTTATTTTAATTTTTGCGCTTTTAACCGAACGGCTCGCATGTCAAATAAGCGGCTCGCTTATGTTCATAGTAATTGACTTAAATTTAAAAGAAATTCCCTTTTGTTTGACAATTTCTAGGCGGAGCCTACGAGTTTTTCTCTACTCTTGTCTGGTGCCACTCACTGGTTTTTTATCCTGAAACCTGAAGCGATTAATCATAGTTATTAAAGACTAAGAAAGAAGGAAAACAGTAAATAATCCTAATTTTCCTCTTCGTTTTTCAGTTTCATTTCTTTCTAGCGATCGTTTCCTTCAGTTAACAACATTGTAAATATTAATGTAAGAAATCTATTGAAATAAAAAAAAAAGAAAGCAACTAAGGTGCACTGCAACTTTTCTTGTAAACTACCTAGTTGGGGGCATGAGAGTTGACCACTTCGTAGGGGACGTGTGAGGATTTAACCGTGCTAAAAAATAAGAGTATCTATTCCAAACAAAAACAAACAGAAAAAGTAATATTATTTAAGAGGTTCTACTGTTAACAGTTAATGAGCATAACGGTTCATCAAAGTAAGAAGAATCATCCACCTCAGACTATATTATTATTTAATTATTATTTTTTTTTTTTAAGTTTCAGAGCTAATTGTAAAATAAAAAAAGGCAACATTGCTCATCATAAACTAAAATACCAAGTATAAACAAACGAGGGGTGGCCTAAAGGTGAGAACCTGTCAGGTAGCCGCCCCCCACCATAACAGATATTATAACATAAAAAATAAAAAAAGTTTCCCACAAAAATTATAACATAAAATAAGGAAATTAAATAAAGAAACAAAAAAGAAAACCAAACAAAGGGCCAAACACAAACAAAACAAATTAAAAAAAACAAGAAGAGAGGTCGCTAGGGGTAAACGAGATAAGCCACATTACTAAACGTTTTTTAAACGAGAAAACAGAAGTAGTATTCAAAATTTCCGGAGGAATAAATGACCAAACTTTTGGTCCCGTATATCTGATTTGCGTTCTCGCATAGTTTTTTGTAACTAAAGGTATTATAGGTAAGTGTTTATTGCGTGTGAGATAAGAAGAAGAAGAATGTATGAAATCAGCAAAACAGGTGGATACAGTCAGTTTATGTTTAGATTTAAAAAAATAAAGGGCAATTTGTTTAATAACAATTCCCATAATTGGGAGAATCTTATAATTCTTCATCATCATATCCAAATAAACGGATGATATGATCCAAATAAACGGAGGATATGATCAATCTTTTACAAAGTAGGGGGATAGAACCTCTTGAATAATGTTATTTTTTCTGCTTGTTTTTGTTTGGAATTATAGACTCTTAATTTTTTTCATAGATAAATTTTGTGTATAAAATA
>JAHWFO010014366.1:0-40808 GCA_023313115.1 Rhysida immarginata
ACGTTCACCGAATTGTCGCGTCCACCTAATTGACGTCCACCCAATTGACGTCCACCCAATTGTCGCCTCCACCCAATTGACGTCCACCCAATTGTCGCGTCCACCCAATTGACGTCCACCCAATTGTCGCGTCCACCCAATTGACGTTCACCCAATTGTCGCGTCCACCGAATTGTCGTTCACCCAAATGTCGTCCACCGAATTGTCATCCACCCAATTGTCGGACTCCCCTGAAATGGATAGTTCTTTCAGTTTCCACATTTAAAAATTGTTTCTCAGAATCTTTTCGGTCGGTTCAAATAACGTTTGTAGGCCTAGTACTTTTTAGTTTGTTCTTAAATAAACAAGTACATTTACATTTTAATGATTGAGGGTGTGAAATTTTAATCTTTCTATTTTAAACGAACGCTAAAATCGCTACTTACACTCCAAACTTTCTAAAAACATTTGCATTTACACCATGAATAGTTTCAAAAAACGTCGCCGCGTGGGTGAGTATGACGTTCGTGGAACCGATTCCTCGCATGCGATTCGATTCCAGTGCCGCGATTTGAAGAAATCGACTCTCCCGATTCCAGGAGTCATTCGCGCACAACCCTAAAAAATCGCAGTTGACTGCCGACTACTGAGAGTACTGAATGATTACAGAAGATGACAGCACTGAGTGTCCAAAGACAGCAAACTCGGTATTATCAGTTGAAGCCGTTAAAGGGGCCGAATAGTGGGCTTGCAGGAGGTTAGTTGGCCTCCTAGACAGATTGCCTGTCAGGTGAACCGTGGAGTGAGTACGGTGTGCGTACCGTCACACGGTGTATTGCAGTATGGAGAAAGGAAGTCACGTCAAGAAGACAACGTCGCACCACAGACCGTGAGATCAGACACATCAGAAGATGCGCAACAGCAGATCCGTCACTGATCCACCCACACGGATTATGCACTGTGAATGAAAGTGGAGTATAGGCACGGCGTCCTCTGCTCAGAGTGCCATTGATACTGATCCACCGTCAAGCACGTCTTCTGTGATTTAGAGAACGTGCTGCGGATTGGAGGAGGAATGGCGACGCATTGCATTCTCGGAGGAATCAAGGTTTGCTCTCGGTGACAACAATAGACGCATTAGGGCACATCTTGTGGAACGCCTTAGAGCTCCGACACTTGCAGCTATGATGTGAACTGTCGTCACTTACGATTTCAGAACCTTTAGTTATTTGCGCAGGGTAGAATGACAGCCCATGAGATCCTCACATATCGCAGCCATTGTTCAACAGGCTCTACGTGACCCTATCTTGGCCTGCGAAGTCACCAGATCTTTTGCCAATAGAGCACATGTGGTTACTTATGGGCAGATGTCTTCGCCAGTGCCCGTGACATGCGACAACCCTTGCTGAACTTTAGGTGCAGTTGGAAGAATGGCGGAATGCAGATTAAGACACCAAAAAGCACCTGAACGATAAAATGCACCATCGAATTGCCGCCTGCCTGAACGTCAGAGGGGACCACACAACTACTGTATTCTGCCATTTTTGCCCAGCGTGGTTGCTCCTCGTGTATAGACCCCTTTTTGTCCAGCGTGGTTGCCTGATTGTAGATAACTACCTATTTGCAATTTGTTTTTTATGCAAAAATAGTTTTCATAAAGTTTCCAAGTCTCATACAGGGTTTTTCACTTTCTCTGTCTGCCATTTTCGCACATACTGATAAATTCTCATTTCTTGCATATCCATGACTTCCAGCCTAGATATTTTGATCTTGAAATCTCTCCATCAAGAACCTTATTTTTCTCAAACATTTATCCTAATACATAAATTTATTCACTTCCCCAGAAAAGACTCATTCAATAAATAATCTTCCTTTTTTCCGAATGTATAAGTTTTGTAATATCATGTCAAACCTTATTGATATGAATGTTATGTCGTATGATATGTACAAAGAAACTGTGAATGAAAATGTTAGGCTTTTATTATGATATTTTTCTGTTTTTATTTTAATGTCAATGGATTCTTAGCTACTCTTTGGTACCTAGTTTTGACTATACATTTTTAATACATTATACATTATATTTTTTCCTGCATTTTTATGTAATACTGTATTATGATATATATTTTCTTTGTAAGCTGTTATTGGGCTAATACTAGCCTGTTGCTTATAAACTAATAAATACATAAATAAATAAATAAATAAATAAATAAATAAATAAATAAATAAATAAAAAATAAATAAATAAATTCATTTTTATTATTGCGAATCTCAATTTGTATTATTCGTACAAATTTTCAAATACAAGATCATTCGATTTCTGAATTTTTATTCTAATATTTTGCTTTTCACAGGCGTCATTCAACATTGCCTGTGCAAACGCACAAATGCAGACCGTAGGCCATGTTTACTTTTTTGTAGACCATGAAAGATTGTGCTGTTCATATAACAAATAGCACATTACAGGGGCGTAGCCAGAATTTTTTAAAAGGGGGGGGGGGGGAGGAAATCTTGGCTATTCTTTTTTTATTAAAAGTTCTCCCCAACCTTTATAGGCTTTGCCAAAAAGTTATATTTTAACTTTCATGCAATAATACAATCAATAATTTATATTTGTATTTTACTCAAATATGAGGTCAAAACAGTAAATAATTTGTATCAAGCAACTAATCACTCCAAAATAACAGATTTTGTAAACAGGCGTCTAGGATGACGTTCAATGTACATTTTAACAATTTCAGACACCGATATGCTCATATCATAATGCACGTTTAAGAGCGTTAAAACAGTCAGGCTTTCTGCACTCATGCGGTTCCGAAAATAAGTTTTTATTCTGCCCAGGGCCGAAAATGATCTCTCAGCTTTACAAGTAGAAACTGGTAAAGAACAAGCTATTCTTAATAAAACTCTTAAGAAAATCTTCATCAGCCTGGGGAAGTGCGCTAACTAGGTCTGAAGGGGGCGCAGGGTCTTCTTTCCACATCTTACGCCAACTCTGTAATTCAATATGAAGATTTTGTGGGGATGGAAGAGCAAGCTCGAACATTTTTCCAACTAATGAGTTTTCTTCGTTAAAACTGTTGTCCATTTCTAGACAGATGCCATCAAGAAAGGGAATTGCTACAACTCTTTTATACTATTGAAATGGTGTATCTGCTGGACAGTTGGTTTGGTGTTTCTGCAAGCTTGAAAATCTTGGCATGCTTGGGCATGCTCTAAGTCTTGTTGATAATGCAAGCACATGATCAAAAATAGGAAAGAATTCGGTATCAATATTTTGCTTAAGAGTTTTATAAAATCATATGCCTTGTAGACGTCTTGATCTCTCTTCTGCAACATAGCAGACAAGGCTTGCAAGCCACATCCATTCAACACCTGATATGTAATGACAAACGTCGACAGTGTAACAAAATCTGTAAATGTGGCATCCAGTCCTTGGGCTTTCGTTCGAGTTTCTCTATCCCAGTTCCACTGCTGCAACTCATGCAACTCTGGGTAATCACGAGGACTACAGACCAAATGTAATATGAGTTCCCATGTAATATAGTGACAGCATAAAATTGATAAAGCAAGCACTCTCACTATGTCTGTCTCTTTCGTTATTATTCAAAGAAAAGCAATTAGTAGACAAGAGACGGGGATAAGTCTGGATAATTGGGTGCTGATTGGCTGCCTTCGAATAAATCATCACGTTCCACCCATCTTGTTTTACACAGACCAGGCAATTTAG
This sequence comes from Rhysida immarginata, assembly GCA_023313115.1. NCBI lineage: Eukaryota > Metazoa > Arthropoda > Chilopoda > Scolopendromorpha > Scolopendridae > Rhysida > Rhysida immarginata. Next base: position 3,707 of record JAHWFO010014366.1, read on the forward strand.
TTTTGTTGACTTTTGACTCATAACAGCTAACAGTTAGTTCTAAAAATCTTTGTCTTTTAGGACTCGAATCGAAGAACAAATGCAATGAATTAATAGAATCCAAAAGATTTCTTATTTCCGGAACTTCTGTTGCTCATACAATACATAAATTCAATGCATGTGCTTTACAGTGCGCATACAGGGTGTTTCAAAAGGTATAATACAAACTTCACATGCAGGTAGGAGGCATGAAGAAGAGCAGATTCTGTTAACACATGAGGAGTCTGAACTCAACCGTTGTCAAGTTAAAGGGGGAGCAAATGACGAGTGATAAAGCATAAAAATGATGACACAACACAAACAGGTTGCAGTTCTTTGGCAAGGATTTCTTTTTTTGGGGCCGCATGAAATCTGTGACAAGCATTGAAGACCTGGCAGCTCGCATCGCGGTTGTTTCAGACGACATCAGAGAAATGCATGAAATCTTTGGTCGCATACGGGAGTCCATGTTGCGTCGATACCATGCATGTAAGGCCATGGCTGGTTCACATTTTGACGTAGAATACGTCTTACGTTTCGAGACTAGGATGCCACGCTTAAATCGTGAATGTCACGAAAAGTGTTGATCACGAAAACTTTAATAACGTGAAAACTATTAATGATAGAAGAACTATCGATATCGCATTCGACAGAGTATAGAACAAAGCATGTTTTAGACCAACACTGATGTCGTGCTGACCTCATTGGCTGACACAAACGCAGTGCAAAGTTGAGTCAGAAAATCTGCTCTATGGCGGATATTAAATTAGTTTAGCGCCGGCTTCATTTGTGCTACCACGACGTTTGAGGTGTCGTTTGTTTTATATTTCTGCGCTTTATAAAATGGCTTAAAATTTAAGCCTCAATATTTAATAGTGTCTAAGATATCGGCCTTCGAAGTGTGGAAATTTCACAAAAATTAAAGAATTTCCAAATTTATACCTAATAAACACGAGAAAAATTATAGAAACCGTCACAGTAATATAGATCGAGAGATGGGGAATCCAAAAAGACATGGATGTCCGATGTTAAGCGTCAATAGCCTCAACAGGAACGATTCAAAGTTGAGGCGCTGCGCCGCCAAGATGACCTATAGCTCGATATGAATGGGCCAATAACTGAAAGTTCGACGCAAATAACATATCTGATGACATAAACGTTTCTACATGGAGTGATAGAATTCAACCAGTGGAAGTTCCATAACGAGCCATAACCGTCAACATTAACAGCATCTACATCAAATATGATTTAAGTATGGAGCGATATATATGCGAAAATTTGGGAGATTGAATTCATATTTCGTTTTATATTCATTAACAATGAATTTGGATATTCATGTAATGTTTATAATGGATTTTAGTTTGAGAAGCGCTTGAAGCACCCACAAAACAGTAGTGTGATATGTTTGCTCCATCAGTTTCATCAGTTCAATGTGAATGATTTCATGCTGTGCATTCATTGTACAACTAATTTAAAACTATTAAACACGCTGCAGATATGTGCCTAAGACGCGGGATGTATTATCTTTTGCGTCAACTATTTGATAAGCCACATTTATAGACTAGTCGCCAACAAATCGACAGTTTTGCCAGAACAGATACACAAAGCTAAGAAGAGGCGTGCAGTGATGGACAAAGAAGATTTAGATGAAAACTTCATAATGGGCAAGGAATTGACTGATAATTGATGAGAGGTGTATGGTCAGTTCAGGCGAGTGATGCCCAATATCATCGACAGTTCATTTCACTTGTCACGAGTGATGTGCCAGAGTAATGAAATATTCTCAACTATACTGACTAAGATCGGCAATGGTGAAAGATTGGTTCCTCAGGAGAAAGCAGTTGATTTAGAGCAGATTTAAAAGTAAACAATGGTGCATGGAAAATTTGTCCGATGTAGTTAGGCTGTTTCATCGCAACAACAGCGTTGATGCTCCCAATAAGAATGCTATCATGTGTAATAAGTTGTTTTGCCAGTAATAAAATTAATAGTTATGGCCGCAGAAGTGAATTGGATCCAGCGAGAAAAAACTACACAAGATGGGTATTGTCGAATTAGGAGGCTTGCCATATCTTACATGCTTGGCTATTGACTCACCGTACATGTTGAGAGTGAACATAGATGTGGACGATGGATTTGTAAACGGTGCGATCGGTGTACTCACATGGGACCGTAAAAAAAGGAAGCTAATTTTTTATGAAACAATGACGAGGTACTTGGATAAGTGCGTGACAAATATCAGTGACAGACATCAAGGAGTTTCCGAGTTATAGTCATTTATTGTTCTCATTATAAGTCTATTGAGCAAATCCGAAAATGTTCGAAATCATTTTTCTAATGTTGTTTATTGACCCTGTGCTCACTCATGTACAACATGTGAAAGAGATGAGTGTAGTAGGTTATGGTTGTGAGTTCGAAAAGAAAGAAACGCGTGAACAACATCTACAACATCAGCAAAAACAATGCATCTGTCGTTTAAATTATAGTTGCCAACTGAAGAAATGGGCACGAATCAAATGTAAGCCGCCTTTGATTTCCAAGTTCAAAGACAACATAAATGATGCTTTGAAATGGACAGCGATCACTAAACGTACAGCGAACATCAATTTAGCTGGCATGATCAAATGTAAACATGAACAGTTTCCATTGGTGCCAATGGAGGTGGATACTGATGTGCAAATTATGATATTTGGAGGCTTCAATGTAGACGCTATATTAAACGTACAGATTATGGTTTTGTGAAAAAACGTTTCAATTAGGTTACATGCCCATCGAATCACCTACTACATTGGGTGGCAGTACTACAGATTTGAGACTGATTCTAGTCTGTTGACATTTGTATCACTCTTATCACACACCACTGATTTGTAAGTTGTGAATGACCTATAATTAAGGTTCGGTTAAAATTAGCGAGTGTGGATAAAAAAAATTATGATATATTGCAAGTATATTGAACATTTTATGTCAGAAAGTAAAATTTTTAAACTGTGTTGTACAAAATGATTTCTTATTCGCCATGTAGCCACAAGACGTATTCTACGACTTAATTAGCGGCCGTGTCCCAACACAGCCTCGTACAATTTTTTTAAGCATCTTTTATAAAGCTTCGGTGGATTCGCAGTTCCATAATAAACGTGTGCACAGTGCATACTTGCTCAAGTGTTTTCATGTCCACTCTGATTACTGCTCCGCTCTCTAACGTTACCTTGGCAATGGTTGAGTTTCGACCCCTCATGTATTGACAGAATCTGTTCTCCTTCATGCCTCCTGCCTATGTGTGAAGTTTTGATTATACCTTCTGAAACACCCTGTATATGGCGAAATGGATCCTCAATAGAAAATTGTATCACAGAAGTACTTCATGCCTAATTTATATTTATTGACTCATTATAAAATCTTTCTTTACATCTTGAATGTTTTTCCGACGGGGAGGATCGGACCCGGTGGTCCCCCTCCCCTGGCTACGCCCATGCATTAATTCATCCCCCACTTCAGGCTTTCTTATGTATCCATACTAAACAAGTTAAGTCTTTGCCTAACAGTCAAAATTACTATAATGAAGCAAACTAGTTAAGTCTAAGTTAATGTGCTTGAATCATGACGTTTCTTATTTTGATTACATAATAACTTATATAGAATTTAGAGTTAATGAAGGCCTTAATTTCAATTTAACGAAATATTTTACTTCAACTATTTATCATTCTTTATCCGTTGTTGCACTCAGTCTAGTGTCATCCAGTTTTATCCTCAGAAACGATGGGAAAAAGTTTAAATTGGAAAAAGTATTAAAATATTTATAAATATAAAAATATAATTAGCTAAAACTTATGAAAACCCACATTGCGTAAAATAATTAAATTTTAAGAAACTAGTAACTAAGTAAAATAATATAAATAGGAACAAATATCTATTTCATGGATTTCATTTCGTTGAAGATGAGGATTCATCATTGCGAATCTCAAAACTTCGCTCCCTATTAAAATGAGGCGTAAAACGTCTTTAAAATGATGTAATAGGAAAAGAAGACAATACTGAAAAAATCTGGTCCTTCTTTATTGGGTGTTTTTTGTTTCGATCTCCGATGGTAGCAACTTTACCGCGATCGCGGCCCAGATGGATGTGTCTATTGGGCGCCGACAAAGGAAGCCGACCGCTCTTATGCCACGCGACAGTCAATGACCCACCTGGAGAAATTATCAGGGGCAAAAACATCATTACACAACTGATATCAACACGGAACTAAGAAATTTTGTTTAATTGTTTTAAAGCAAAATGAAAACAAAAAATCAAATATACATAACGAAGGAATCAAAGCACGTAAGCACACTTCATGAAAAGGAAAAAAAAAACAAACTATAAAAGCTGCAATACTAAATTTATACAGACATCAAAGGATGAATATAAAGTCATATTTAACGTCTACAATTACAACAGGTGGTCATAGTGTTTGCCATAAGCGACCAAACCCTTTTGATTGCTGATCGTGTTTGAGCACGCTCACCAAAGTATCAAAATGCTGTTTCGATTACAATGTTTAAAGAATTTGCATTGCAGGAGGCCATGTTTCATTTAGTCACAGTCACCCATCATTACATTCACTTCGCCCCAGAATCACTTTGTCACTAATGATGTTGTGATTATCAATTTTTATATTTCACATTAAAACATTGCCTGATTAGATGTCATCAATTTATGATGATATATAGAGACGGGATGAATACGTAAATTAACCAAATTTTAACCAAGTTCATATATCCGCTTTAACATCTCCAGTAACAATCTCCGCTGTAATTCACGAATTGGATTCAAGGGTAATATTGCACATTCATGTCATTCTGCATGTATAGTGCTAGTATATTTTCAAAGTTGTGAGCGCAAATGGGAGCGTTGGTAGGTGGTTTACAAACCATTAAATGTCATCGTCCACGTTAGTCGGCTTTCTTTCTTTGATCTCTCTCTTCACCCCTCTTCTTTTTCTTCATGTTAATTGGCGCCCAAAGTACCTATGTAACGTATCTCAATCAGAAGTGTCACTTCTCAAAAATCCATTCGAATTGAGGTAAGCTTCCTAGAATGGAGAAGGAAAACTGACCATCAATGACGTAAATATGCTTTCGATGAAAAGAAGTTTGCTGCGCTTTCTCAAAAGAATTTCTTTAAAGTCGCCGAAACATTACAGGGTGTGCTCACGGATGAGGTAAAATGTTTTACCTCATCCGTGGTGTGCTCCTGAAATGTTTCAGAAGGCGATAGATGATATTTTCTGCGGTGTACCCGAAATCTCGCCTTACGACATTCTGATACCGACTATAGATGATGAGTTTTAATACTTTTTTGGATTTATGATTGTATAACGATTTTTCTTTTATTTAACGGGTTTAGGATTGTATATTTTTTTTTCTTTTGATGTCAACGCAGAAACTTAATTGAAATTCTCTAATTAATTTATTGCGAGTTACTTTAAGCAGACTTTCTTCTTGGTTATTAAATATTAAAGAATAACAATTTCCGCGTAAATAATAATGTAAGTGTCAACAACAAAGAAACAATAAACTGTGATATTAAATCCTTTAAAGCTTCCTAAATAAACATTAAAAATTTTGTAAAAGTTCATGTGTTACCGATTTTCCAGGACGATATCGGCCAGCCAGGTCGTGTTCATGTTTTGGATTTATGAATATCATTTCTACTAAATAAGAAATACGTTGGTATATTTTTGTAAAAAATTTACTGAGAAATTTATACGGGGAAAAACTAAGAAAGCTTCGTACCATCGAATCACCAGCTATGGGAGGCTATCGTATGACGATTTATTTCAAAAGCATTCCTATCCTCCATTGAAATTTGAGATGAAAAAAATAAATTATCTTTCAAAGATTTTTATACTTTTTACATTACAAAAGTTATTTATTACAAAAATTCGCTATTAATATGCTCATAAACGTATCAGAGTTGAGTTGAAGACTATAACACTCGTTACCATGGATAACAACAATTCTTTAGTAATTTATTTTACCTTAACAATCCGTTAGCTAATAGTTCCTACAGACCGTGTATGTTTAAACACACTCTAAAAGTAAGGAATAGCATTATTTATTCCTGAGAGAATTCTAAATGTTATAGATAATCATAGATATAGAAAAAACCACATGTATTTTTGAACGAATACACCAAGGTGAGACCGGAAAGTTTGGTAAACGACTCGGAAAACCACACAGGGACAGATATTTCTGACTGTCTATCAAAACCCCTGCCGATTAAAACCCCCAGGTATAAAACTCACTGGTAAAAAAAACCCAGGTGCTAAATCCCCAGAGCAAAAATACAGAAGAGGACATAACCCACAGATGAAAATTTTTTTTTTATCATTTTTTAATAATTTGTAGATCATTTTCATCGAGGTTTATCCTCTTATATGCTTGAACAATAATAATAATAATGTAACAATGTAAAATAATAATAATAATAATAATAATAATAATAATAATAATAATAATAATAATAATAATTTGTTCCTATCGTTCTTTCTGCCACTGGGGTTATTCCACATTCGCTACACAAAAGCCTGTCAACACTAAATTTAAACCCACACTTATACAAAACCTTACAGAAAGCCACAATTCTAAACACCTGTCACATAGTAAGGAAATTCCTACACCCAAACATCAATACTCCCACGAGGGCATAACTTTCCCTCCCTCGCATTTGAGTCCCTTGGGCTTTGGCCCTCTTTTGGGTCCGCCTCTGGGATTGGCTTCCGGACTTGATCCGAGTTTGGCTTCCCCAAACAATGATAATAATAATAATGTATGTGGCATCTCCTTTTTTTTAATTTTCAAAATTAAATTTGATATAATTTGGACATGTGGACACAGAAAAATACTTATATCTGGCAATTTAGGTATTTAAACTTTTATAATTAAAGTTCCATTTTGACATGGCCATAAAAAAAAAATACTGGACCAAAAGCTATAATACTTAATAATATTGTACAAGAGGGCATGGGAAACTCATACCCACCAAAAAAAAAATTAGTTCAAAAGGTTACCACCAGCATGGAATGGCGCTCTATGCAATATTCGTATACGAAATTAGACACGAAGACACAGGTTAACAAGTCTTTAATCGTTACTAAAATTAGTTACATGTTGAATGTGGCCTCCACCATTTACTGAAAGCAGGTTACACCGGATTACTGCGTTCTCAACTGTAGCTTGTAGCATACCAGGAGGAATGTTGCGCACTTGTCGGCATATCGCATCTTTCAGTTCCGCCAAATTCCTGACGTTATCACCATAAACAATGGCTTTGAGGTAACCCCAGAGCCAGAAGTCACGGGGTTGATATCTGGTGACCGGGGTGGCCAAGAAAGGGGGAAGTTTCGGCCTATAATCAGTTCATCTGTGAAATGTTGCTGAAGTGACTGTTTGACACATGTACCAATATGAGGTGGAGCCCCATCCTGCATAAAAATCGTTGCGTCTAAAATGCCACGTTGCTGAAGTTCTGGTATCACAAAACTTCTTAGCATCGACGCCATGCGAGCAGAAGTCACAGTGCATGTCACGAGTCCATCTCTCGACTGCTCTTCAAAAAAATACGGTCCAATTATGACATTTGCTGTCATACCACACAACAAGGTAACTTTAGGAGAATGCAATGGAAATTGGTGGAAAACATGAGGGGGACTGGTGACCCAAATCCTGCAGTTTTGTGTGTTGACATCCCCATTCAGGCAAAAATGGGCCTCGTCCGTCTACAAAATGTTCCATGGCCAATGCTCGTCCACCTCCATCCGTGCAAGGAATTCCAATGCGAAGGTTTCTCTACGAGGAAGATCGTTAGGTTCGAGTTGTTGGACAAGGTGGATTTTGTATGGGTAGTACCGCAGCAGTTTACGTACGATCTTGTACACCCTACTCAGTGGTAAGTCCATTCGACGTTCAATAGCACTTACGCTGCACGCCCCTTGTGAGGTTTCCATTTTTGCTTCCTCTACGGCTACTGAAACAGCCTCCACTGTTGCCTCAGAGACGGGTTTCCTTCCTCGGCCAGGTGCTACCGATAACAAACCTGTGGCTTCAAACTTTGTCATCATCTTCTTCAAACTCTGCAGTGTCATTGGCCCCCGACGTACATGTATTCGTCGAACGGTACGATAATGTTGCAAAGCCTGCCGTACATTGCTATTGCATTCATAATAACATTTAACAAATGAGGCGTACTGACAACGAGGCTCCCTTTCTTAGTTCTGAAAACCAAGTAACTTGTAAAGCGCATGTGCATAAACCACATTGTTAACCTGTGTCTTTGTGTCTAATTTCGTATACGAATATTGCATAGAGCGCCATTCCATGCTGGTGGTGACCTTTTGAACTAATTTTTTTTTGGTGGGTATGAACTTCCCTTGCCCTCTTGTATAATATTACCAAGTATTATAGCTTTTGGTCCAGTAGTTTTTTTATGGCCATGTCAAAATAGAACTTTAATTATAAAGACCTTGTATATTGGTTCCATTTATATATATATATTTCCCTTTTCCATTATAATGGGACCCATTTGCCCTATTGAACACCTTTAAAGCAGACACCAATATAAAATAATTGATCAAACCATGAAAATTTTAAAATTAATAAACTATTACAATGTAATTAATATACCTGAAACATTACTTAAAACCCAAATCCAAGGAATTTATAAAAGGACTAGCTGATATGCCCGGCGTTGCTCAGGCTGTTTGTTCGATGAAATTTTCCATTATAGAAGCTAAAATTTAAGCTATGGTCTCTTAAATCATTAGAGAGTTTTTGCAACCTCAAACGATATGCGAAATACGAAAGGTGAAATGCGATAGGTGGCATTTTGGTCATGTGACTGCCATGTACCGTTTGGTCATGCCAGCTTTGGTCGAACGAAATACGAAAATTCTAAAAAATTTCGTTGCCACCTTTGGTAACCAAATGTGTCGTCGCGCATGCGTGCTGCGCCCAACCTCCACGCTCTGACAGCAAGTTCCTCACGTTAACCAACATGGCGTCCGACGGGAAACTGCTTCGCAGTTGTTTAACACAATGTTAAATCCCACCACGAGTTATAGCTTTAAACTTTAATAGTACTTACTTCTCCTTGCTGCCATGATGCTGAGAATCAGATATCAGAGTGAGCTGAGCAGTGTAGAAGTAAAACCTGATGTTGGCAGTATCGAAACTCTGGAATTTCTCTTTTTCGCATTTCTCTTTTCGCATTTCTTATTTCGCGGGTGCAAAAACTCTCAAAACGAAATACGAAAGGAGAAAGACGAAATGTCACCTATTGCATTTCGCCTTTCGTATTTCGCATATCGTTTGAGGTTGCAAAAAGTCTCTATTATATAGTAATTTTACTTCTATAAACGAAGTAATTAATTAATAAAATAATATTTATATGTTAAATTAAATTTACAATAGTAACTAAATACAAGTGCGCCATCTGGCATCGCCATCTAGTGACATTCATTGAAGTCTATTCAACTTTACGAAAAATAAGAATAACTTAATAAATTGATAAAAACACAGAATAAAAGTACCTTAAATATGGCACAGTAACTTTAATTACGTATATGGAAAGTTTCGTGGAAATTCGTTCAGTATTTTCTGAGTTGTAAAAGAACAAACACTCCAACGGACTCTGATTTATCTATATATATAAAAATGACTTGGGGTTTGTTTGTTTGTTTGTTTGTTTGTTTGTTTGTTTGTGTGTTTGTTTGTTTGTTTGACAATGCTATGTCACGAACAATATGCCACGCGCCAACAATAAGCCACAGACCAAACATACGTCACGCGTCAGCAATAAGCACAGCTCAACATATGCCACGTGCCAACAATAAGCTACAGACCAACAATATGCTACGGACCAAAAATATGCCACGCGCCAACAATTTAGCTCGCGCCAACAATATGCCGACGGATAAACAAAAGCAGTCTGTTCTATGTATAAAAAGGATTCGTTTTTTTTATGCCAACAATCGGCCGGTGTGCTTGCGTCAACAATCGGCTGCCCGTATTTTTATATTGCGTCAACAATGGTGTATGCACGCGGAAATCTCCATTCACTCAATCAAAACGCAATCGTTTCATTTATATCCATACAAATTTAATTAAAATAAAAAAAAACAACAACAGATTAATTAAACGATAAAGAAATACAATAAATAAAATAAAATAAAGCTAATAATTAATTAAATAAAACCGATTATACGAATAAATAATGTAAAATAATTAAATGCACAAACTAATAAAAAAAATCAGTAAAATAATTAAATTTAATCTTTAGTTTCAAGATATTGTTGTTGTGAAATAGAATCTATAGAAAAATTAAAAATAGTCAAAGGTGTAGCAGCGCGCTATATTTAAGTACACTAAACGTTGTTATGCTTAAAAATAGAAACGCCAACAAATATTTCAATGGGAAATGCCTCATTAACCAGCGTCGTCTGCTATTCTTCTTACGAATCGAAGCGCCGCCCTGGCGAGCACCTGATCCCAAGTCCCTTGATTATTCACTGAGTTTTCTCGTCTGGTATATAGCTATCTTTATGGCTGTGACGGATCCACATGTGTAGCAGCACCAATGATGTCAACTACAATAAAGACTGGATCGACCCATCTATGAGCGCTTCCTTATCCAAACGTCTCTAAGAAAATGATAAGCACCAGGCATAGTTCTCGATGAATAGCGTGGACGCACATTCAAACTAATGACAGCATTGCATTAAATATATATTTAAGATATTGGTTTTAATAACTTTCTGTTGAAATTTCACTGCCAAAGGAAATCAATATAATTCCATGAGAGTTAAAAAATTATTTTCAGTTTTTTTAATGTTCATGATTACTTTCCTATCCTTTACTGAATGGCTACCTGACATGGGTGCACGATGATAAGTGTGGACTTTTCCAGGCAATTATTTAGACATGTGCCTGTGTTGACGCGCTCATAGAATGCTCGATCCAGTCTTTATTGTAGATGACATCATTGAGCAGCACCAGACAGCGCTAATTGCTATTTCTGATAATAATAATAATATTACTAATTACTCTGCAAGACCTTCTCTTCACCTGTGTTTTTTGTCCACTAAGACTCCAACCTCATTATCTGTTTTTCTCCACATTGGGTGACTTTTATTAATTTTTTTTTTCTATTTTCCATTAAAAGGAGCATATATTTTTAATAAATTTTATATTACTACAAATCCTACTCTTATATAATTATTACTAATTACTAATCTATCTATCTATACAAGATGTATCAGGTTAGATGGTTATAAAATACCTAGCGTGATCTTTTGCATGATTGCAAACTTAAAGTTCCTTATGCAAAATGTTCAAAACTCAAATGTTAAGGGTCTAAACATCACGCGAAGTTTGCTGAAAACCTGTCGAAAACGTCATTTAATCTCAACAATTGCCGCCGATTTAATTGTAATCGCCCCTTTGAATTTAACGAACTGCTGATGCGGAAAGTTCATAAATGATGTAACGACGCAATTTAAATTTTGACTTTTCGACATTTTCGATAAGGAACTTTAGTTTGTAATGATGCAAAGAATCACGCTAGGTACTTTATGACCATCGAACCTGATACACTCTGTATATACAAAGAAGGGCGTTTGTTTGTAGGTTTATTTGTATTTTATAAAAATCTACAGTTTTATTGCGATCTGGATGAAATTTTGCATACTTGACCTTCAATGCATGAGGAAGGTCACTGTCTACCTCAGATTTCGAAAAAATAATAATTATCGATAATAACTCAATATTCATAATGATGGCAGGGCATATTAATAAGAATTATGACTAACAATGCAAGACAAAGTTTGTGCAAAATAACTAAGGTTCAATTTGTAACAATGCATAGAATTCCTGTTATTCAGGCTTTTCTTAGAATTGAGAGTTCTTAGTACTTAACAATTACTTGAAAATCTTTAAAAATGATCACTAACTGGAGATAATGGAGAGTTAACAGACTATTGAGAAAGAGTGGAAAGACGACAGAGGAAGGAGTCCTTTAGCTCCATGCTGTATTGAGCAAATGGTAAGCATGTCAATATTAGAATCGGCGACCGCTGGACTACACAAAATAGTCAAGTGATGAATGGCCAAGTTTTGCTTCAAGACATCGAGAGCAGTGTGGGAATTGCAACAACATCAAGGGGAACATCTAAAATAAGATTACGTGACTAAGAAATTTAGACTAGCAGTGGCATACATGGAGAGGTCCATCCATTGTGAGCATTTATAAATATTTTTTTCGAATTTTCATTAGGAATTTTTACTGTATTAATTCTAAGCGTTTGCATGTGTTTATTTTTAAGATATTGCAAAATTTAATCAAAAAAAACAAAGAATCCGAGCCATGCCGGGGTTATCATCTAACTTATTGGGTAGCCTAGCAGATCCAAACATTTCAAAAAAATACATTTTGACCATAATGCGTCAATGTGTATAATTTGGAAGCGATGATTGAACGTTCGTTTCCAAGAATTGTTAATAATGAGCATAAAATGATGATGCAGTGACAGGACATAAATAAGGCAGCATCTATTGAGGAGGAAAAGGAGTCAAACGTGTCTCCCTTGGTTTGATTTGGTTTGTTTGGTATTAAAGTCCCTTTCAACTGCTATGGTCATTTCAGGACGGCGTTATAGGGGCCGCAAATTTTGCCTCGCAAGGGTTCTTTAAAGTGCAGCCGGCAAACGACTACACGGGACCAACGGCTTTACTTCCCTTCCGAAGGAAGTGCGTGATCTCAGGATTTCCCCCTGAAAAGTCCTCATCGTCCTCGGCCGGGATCGTGTCTCCCTTGAGTTCCTTTTCAAACGTCCAGACGACTGGCAAAAATTTGTGTCTGGAAAGGAAAGAGAAAGAACGAGTAGTGGTAAGAGAAACTCAGCTAAAAGAGAAAAAGCTCTATTGGCATTGGAAACATCTGAACAACGGGAGTTTGGAATAGAGCAAGAGGGTATAAGAGATTCTACGTCACGGGCAAGAAAAACTTCGGTCTAAAGTATCCAATGATGCATATGATGATGGATATCATTTTAATCTGAGGCAAGCCAACAAGAGGTTAAATAAAGTCCCGGTATATCACCTAGAATTCCTGTTTTTCGTATTTTTCGTAGAATTGATAGTCCCTTTGTTCTGTGTTGTATTCATTGAGTTATCATTTAACCAATTTGGAGTTATAATTTAATTTCCTGAGATTGTTCTGTTTACCTACATGTGTAATTATCCCGGGCAACGCCGGGTCCTCTGCTAGTATATATAAATGGATGGATAATAAAATTTGCCAGTTAAAATGTTTTTAACCTAAGTCAAAAAATATATTTATTATAAACCCCTAAAACACCAAACTTAAAACTCTTCACTAAAACAGCACCTAGGTCGGAAATTATGTTATAAATTGAAATTTATTAATTAATATTGTGGTATAAACTGAAATTACATCAATACAATGTTCTGAAAGGCAGGTGCCGCTGAAGTGCGTGAACCCTATGCCGTTAAATTATTTGTGGTTAATAATGGCTTAGAGTTTTGATTTTCTTTTATTAAAATGTCGACAGCAATTCAATCACGTTTCATTCATTTCGTTAAGAAATACAATATACACTACAAGATCAAAGGAGTTGGGACACCTGTTGCTCTACCGTAAAGCCGCAAAAAGCTTCAATCAGTAGTGTATAGGAGCTGCTATCACTGCCTCCACCCTACATGGCATACTGTCCACAAGTTTACGGTATGTGTCCACAGGTATTGACCTCCATTCCTCGAGGAGTGTCGTGGTCAGTTCCTGGACAGATGTAGGGCGTTCTCACACGTCGTTCCAATTCGTCCCAAAGATGTCCGATGGGGTTGAGATGATGACTCTGGGCGGGCCAATCCAGTTCTTCAACCCGCATCTCGTCAAACCAGTCGGATATGGATCGTGCTTTGTGGCAAGGCGCATTGTCGTGCTGGAAGAGGAACGGCCGTCACCGAAGTGTTCCCACAGCGCTGGAAGTGCCCCGTTATCCAGAATGGTCCTGTAGCCATCAGCATTGAAGTTTCCGTCCACCTTGATGAGCGGACCCAGTCCAGTCCAGGAGAAACACCCCGGGTGTTCACAGGGGTGTCCCAACTCCTTTGATCATGTTGTGTGGTCAATCCATTATTTGAATTGTTTTTATGTTTGCGATGTAAGACCATATTAATTTTCAGAAAGTACATTAAATTTATTCATTAAATTAATCTTCGAAAACATTTTTTAAAGATCCCCACCCCCCCATAAGAGGAAAAAACTTCGGTAAAATTTCGGATAAGTCGATGAAAATGATCTACAAATTATAAAACAAAATGATAAAAAAATTTTCATTTGTGGGTTATGTCCCGTCCCTGTCTGTGCTTTTATTCTGGGGGTTTTGTACATGGGTTTTTTTCCCCTCCCTTGAACTTTAAGGCTGGGAGTTTTGTGCCTGTTGTTTTGTTTTTTTTTTACCAGCGGGTTTTGTACCTGGGGGTTTTGACTGGATCCCGTTTTAGAGATCATACTTTACTATCCTTCAAAATAAGCCCTCATAGTTTTAATACACTTTTGACATCGTTTATACAACTGTTGCAAGGCGTGTGAAAAATCCTCTTTCGGTACTGCTTGAAGTTTCCTCGTCACGGCATTGTTGATTTCAGACGAGGAAACAGGAAGAAGTCCGGCAATTTCAGATCTGGAAAATACGAAGGGTGGTAAAGTTCTGCAATTTTTTTCGTTTCGCAGAATTGCTTCACCTTTGTAGCGATGTCCGCGTTATCATGCAGAAGACACCAGGAATCCAGTTCTGCAAACAGCGGCCGGACCTGACAATGCACTTCCATAGACGACTGAGGACCTGCATGTAGAAATCGCCATTGACTGTTTACTCCTGCGGAAAAACTTCTTTATGAATTATGCCCTCTGAGTCGAAGAACGTAATGAGCATGGTCTTCACTCTCGTTTTCTGGAAGCGAAATTTTTCCTGGTTTGGAGATGTGGGACTACGCCACTCCATGCTTTGTCGTTTCATCTCCGGAACATAATGAAAGCACCAGCTTTCACACAGATTTCTAGACGTTCCGGGTATTCAAATGGCTGGGCGAGGGAACCACAAGCAATACCGATGCAACAGTTGTATAAAAACGATTTCAAAAGTGTAATGTAACAATGGAAGTTTACTTTGAATAACAGTAAAGTGTCATCTCTGCACTACCTGTATCTGTTTGTTTTTCCGAGTCATTCATCGAACTTTCCGGTTTCACCTTTTTTTTTTTTTCTGAACCTATATATAAAGTGGTCATGAATTACAGGGTGCAGTTTATAATACGAATATTAAATGAATCGAAGAAATTATCCAACTTCATTTTATCTTGTTTATATCAAATCGTAGATGAGTTCAAAAAGTTTTGTTTTTTCTTATTTTACATATCTTATATAAATGTAAGGGGTTGAATCTTTGTATCTTACATATCAGATTGAAAATTTGACAGGTATTTGTTAGTAATCACCAACAAGAACAAATCATTAAAAATATGAAGTGGGTATGACAAAATTTATTGGTCAACACCATACAACTTTTAATAGGATGTTGGGCCGCCATTTCTAATGAATTCTGCCATACGTCGTGGCATGGAGTCGTACAAGTTTTTAACGTAATCTTGATTCAGCTCATCCCATGCAGACTGAACTTTGGCTTGTAGCTCTTGCATAACTCCTGTCAGGGGTGGTCTTAACTTAGCATCCCATAGGTTTTCTACGGGTTTTCTACAGCTGAATAGGAGAAAATATGCTGATCTGTAATATGATGTATAATAAAGTTGGACAAGTTCTTTGATTTCTTTACTATTCTTCATTAATATGCACTCAATAATTAATAACCCATTTGCATTATTTTAGAGTCTACGACAAAATAGTAAAATCGTCTGAAGTCTATGACCGCCCATGACTGATTCGCTACATAAGCATTATTGATAATGATTTCAAGATGAGCTCCGAGATGATTCAATAAGTAATCTATTATTCTTTCCAGCAACAATTAGTTGCTTCTTATAAAGGATTAACTTAAAAATTAAAAATTAAAAATATCCGGTTGGAGAGGGCATATCATTTTTTAGATTACATAGCACCTTTTTGACCACATGTCCGTGATCGGTTTGTCCAGACGTCATTCCGTCCGTCCCTCCGTCTGTAACAAAATTCTAACAATGCAGAGCGTTGCAACGGGGAGAATGGGCATTGTGTATTGTTGAAAGAGGCGAATCATCCTAGCGTTGGGGATAACGACGCACGCGAGGACTTCGTTTTCAGCAAGTGTGTGTTCTATTCAGCAAAACTTTTTAACCGTTGCAGAATTTTCTGTTACTAATCAAGGGATTATCGAATCAGTTCTTATATTTATATAGTTTTATCTAAAGTGCGTTAAAATCATGTAAGCTTTCTATATCCACGACTAATGTCTCGTTGCAATACATGAAAGTGTGCCCCTTTTATCTGTCATGGTGATAAAATTATTCTTGTTTATAATAATATTAATAACTCCGCCCGTTGTTTTGACATATTTGCCTTTTTATTTTGATTTATAAAAGAAATTACAAATGTTGCTTGGAACGCACGTCTCCTTAATGAGCATCTCCGTCATTGCGTAGTTCGATTAATTACACAGTACAACTTTGATTGAGCGCAATCTCCTTCATTTTGGGAGGAGCATTTTTCAATGAACGAGAGACAAAAGTT
The DNA here is from genome assembly GCA_023313115.1 of Rhysida immarginata. Classification (NCBI taxonomy): domain Eukaryota; kingdom Metazoa; phylum Arthropoda; class Chilopoda; order Scolopendromorpha; family Scolopendridae; genus Rhysida; species Rhysida immarginata. The sequence continues at coordinate 20,501 of JAHWFO010014366.1, forward strand.
GGTACTTGCACGGATTTGTTGTATACTTTGTCAATATGGAAGTCCCATCGCAGATCGCCACTAACGTGAATCCCGAAGTACCGGATACGTTCGAGCTCTTGCACGGTGGCATGGGAGACAGAGGAGCCGTGATAACTTATATTGTCTTTGCTTTTACTTGTATTTTTCTCATTATTTTCTCAAATTGGGACTATCGGTACTACATCAGCGACCTTACGAATAAAGTACAATAGTGCCTGCTAGAAGTGCGAAGACGTGAGCATCAACTTTGCCTCCGCTATGATAGAGGTCACATAATAGTCGATCCCAAATGTTTCCATCATCCCCCCGATTTTATTGCTAGACATGACCACAAATTGTAAAGTTAAGCTCATGAAATTTCATCATGACTATTTTCGTCTTTCTTTTTACCATAACAATGTCACTAGTACCACTAGGCAAACACTTTCGTTGCGAACAGTGATTTACATGTAACCACTAAAATTGACACGTTACAATTGCCATATACAATAAAACTTCTTTAAACGTGTATATGAGTTTGTTTTCATGTGTGTTTACTTTCTTATATAGTTGAGAAAGTATTCTTGCCATTGTGCCCTTTAAAAAGGGCCTGGCATATGCTTTCAATAAATAAATAAAATTAATAAAATCTTGTAAACATTCCAGAAATGTACGAGTATTTCTCCCGTGAAAAACCACAGGTCAAAAGAAAATTTTGATGCACGAAATTCGAGCGGTACACCCTTCCAATGGCTATATACAAATTACTAATTCCATGATAATACCATCTCTCGGTGCTCAAAGTAAGTTCACGCTAATTTCTAGAGGTTACCATAGAGGAGAAATAAGATAGAATGCGCAAAGCCATAACTTTCTCCTTATCCCACTCTTCACAACAGTTCCTCTAATAGAAAATTATATTCCTGAAAGTGCTAAACTACAACGTCTTTGTATTGTAAACAGCGCCGATTCGCTCTCATCCGTCTCCAAATCACAGGTGGCTACTTCGCCTCGATACTGGCATCTGAAATCGTTCACTGCGCTGGCGAATGCTCTCTCTATTTTATTTCTCCTCTATGATGGTTATGGACATTTGTAATTATTCTTGTTAGGATAATGAGCGTCGACAAAGCGATCGTCGCGTGCGCGTGCTCAGGTCAACATTGCTTAAAAGATAAACAGAAAGTAACAGTGTATTCATTCTTGACGAATCGATTGTTATATTACACGCCATTATTTTGATATTCTTTATGGTCACTGTTTTAGCACGTGAATTCGACTGGAAGGGGTCCACGAAAAATCCTGAAAATTTGATACAGCCTGAATGGTCATATTTCTGAAAACAGAAGTTGAAAAAGTTAATCAGTTTTTAAGTTATCGTAAAAGGCGAACGGCCGGCCGGATAAACGTACAGAACAAGCGTGCTTCTTATAAGTAGGCTTTTGCTAAAGCTCCTAATAATAGGATGAATATTCATTAATTTAGTATTAAATAAGAAAAGTTTTACAGAAAAGCAGTTTCATTATAAACTCTAAACCAGGAGATATATAATTTCAGAAAATGATGTTTAAAAGTAAACTTAAGTTGCTTATATTAAGAGCTACTACATTACATCTGCTATTAGATAATGATAGAGCATTATTAATGTATTTATTGAAAGAGTGTTCCATATTTCTGAGTTTATTCCGGGCACTTAACAAATTATAGATATAAAACAACTGTATAGTGGTATAAACAATTTTCTAATTGAAATAATTTTCTTAGCACTCACGTTGTATGATAAAAAAACAAAATTTAGTTCATAATTCAACTTAATATACGAAATTATTAAATGAAAACTGGAGATAATTCTCCAAGCATTTTTTCTGATATCATCATCATTAACTTAACATATGGAAAAAAATGCAAGATATATAAATCGAAATGTCTCTTTCTGGACACAATTTAGTTTTAAAAAATTTCAAAAATAAAAATAAACAGGCTTAAGCCGAAACATAAAAAAAAAAAAAAAATTAAAGAAAAATATTTCTTCTCTAAGTTTACCAGAATGAGTAGGTTTTTTTTTATAAATTTATTTTTATTCCTTATAATTTCGCGCTTTTAATTTCTCGCAAATGAGCATCATTTCCAGTTGTCAAACAAAGTTTGAATAGAAACAGAGGTGAAAAAGGAAAGGGAAAAAATATACAAAAAACAAAATTCGAGTCTCGATTTCTCGTTTTCAAATGGGCAGGTCGCTTCGGCTTCAGTGAAGTTCGCTGCTTCACAGGAGGGGTGAGCTGGACGTGGGGCTTGTTCCCAGAGCGGTCGGTCTCTTTGATCTCACTTTTTGCCAATGATGATTGGCGTCCGTCGCGCGTCTACTTCCGACCCGTGCTTGGAACCTCCCTCGTTCCTGTTCTCGTGAAAGCCGTTGCCTCCGCACCGAGGGGATAAAAAGCGAAAAAGTTTCCCAGTGAAAACGCCGTCCTCCTGAACAGAGCGCCGCTGCCAGCTGCCTACCTTACCGGGTCATCCACACCTTCAAACACTCCATCCACCTTCACCGCCGGTAACCAGCAAAATCCACGAGAAACGGTGAACTCCTTTTTGTCTCCTTTGATCCCACCCCAACTCTTTAGTCCGTATTTAATGTTTTTAAGGAACTGAATGTTATTTGTTTATCTTAAATGTTGACATGCCACAAAATTTGATCTATAGTTGAGAGAATTGTTCCACAAATTCGTAATAATCTTATTTACGATTTATCTATTTTTGTTAATAATTGCCGAAAATAGATTGAATTTAATTATTCAAAATAATCAAATGAAATAAACGATGACGTCAGCATCGAACCCATAATATCCGTCATGATGCAACCGTATCGATGGTAAAACATGTATTACATCTTATATAGGTGCTGTTTATTAAGAAACGAGCTTCTGGAACATGTTTTACGCGCGAGTTGCTGTATCAGACGAACATGTAATTCTCTGCCCTTTTTCTGGGAGACAGTAAGTTAGCTTGTAAGGTTAAAATTCTCAATTACATCTTTATCTTGTTCAGATTATCCGGATTTTTAGATTAATGTCGTCCTGCTGTAATTAGTAAGTTTTACAATAAAAACCTGATATTTTTGTGATTTACATCTGGCTCTAAACTCATGCATTAAGGAGTTTCGATCTGTGGGGGGGGGGGCGTATGATGGAAGTATTATATTCCAATATAGGAAGCCATATTTTTAATACTTCTAATTTATTCTTAATATTAATATGATGCAGTGAATATAATAACGATAAAATATTTTCGCAACTTATTTTGAACTGCAAATACTTGGATAGGGTATCTTGGAATGCATTGTATTAGAAAAAAAAAGCAAAAATAAAAAAAAAAAAAAACCCCAAAAAAACAAAAAAAACCCGAGCATTTACAGATTTTTAAACCTAAAATCTAATTGTTTAGGTTTCGCATAAGTTAAGAATATTTTCTTAATTTTTTTTTATTTATAATATCTCTTTTTTGCATTAAAATATTTAAATATTAGGCTAGACTGTAGTCTATCCAACGTAAGAGAAAGTTAAAAGTAAATTAGAAATTGAAATTTAATTGGACACGCGCAATTCATCTTTCGCTGGACAGGGTTCTGAAATGGTGGTACGCAAACGGTTAAGTGGAGAGCCCCCAAAGTGCCCAAAGGGTTGTGAGTAAAGATCGCACCATCGCAATTGTATGCAACGATAAGCATGACGATTAGTTGTTGTTAGTTGTTTTGTTTTAGTGGTCGCGGCTGTGAAAAGGTTGAGAATCGCTGGAGTATAGGATGAATTAAGGCGTTTTCATAGAGAAATTAAAACTAGATCGTTTAAAAATGATAAGAATCATATGTAAGCAGAATTAGACAGATAATAGCACATTGAATTGACTTGACATCGTTTATCTCAGCATCTAAGGCAGTTTTTAACTTTCCTTTATAATTTGTTTATTACTCCTTGAAGTGCTTCACAAATTAGTAAAAATTGAATTTATATAAAATCAGCGACGGTGGACTTTGTCACAACAAAGAAAAAATCCAACAATCGGTTATTTCCCGATTATACAATCGGGTGGGTTCGCTTCTATACTCTGTTCAACGCACAGATATATAGTAAAACTATGTATCTGCGGTTCAACGAAAGAAAAACTGGACGTGTCTAATTAAATTTCCGATTTCAATTGTTAGACATTGTTGCTAAGTAAAATTAACAATGTTTAACAATTGAAATTGGAAATTTAACTGGACACGCCCAGTTTTTCTTTCGTTTGACAGAGTATAGTTTTAATTAAGTTTTAAAAGCATAATATAACTCTAGCGCTGCGACGTTTATAGAGAATTTGAATTAATTTAAAAGGTAACGTATGTGAAGCAAGAATACTGAAAATGGTTTTTAATTATTTTAATAATTTTGCTCCTCTTCAAATGAAAGAATTAATTTTAGCTTAGAACGCACTTTTAGTGTTAAATTATTTCATGAAGAATGAGCTGATGTATATAAAAAGTTTTGCGGTTTTCTTTAATTCAAATATTTTCTTCAGCTATTATTTTCGAAAAGATAACAGAAAACCAGTATTCAAAATTCAAGAAAAAAATTTAAACAGAAAAAACTGCTGAGATTAACCATCAGCATCACTCTTTTAAGGATTAATTTGGCTAGGAAGAAATTATAAAGATTAATTTTTGTATATCAATGTATATACCAGAATGTTAACAAAGTTTTGCTCATTGACCTCCATTTGATTTTTCAGTGAGAAGCTATGTTTCTATTATTCTTTTGGCTTTTGGGTTCCCTTACGGATACCGAAGGTTCCCTCCCTTCTCAAGAGTCGGTGAAGACATGGGCTTCAGCTGCGTTAGACGTTGTGGCTTCCCTCCCGGACGATGTCTCTCGTCGCGTGTCGGGAGATGACGCTTCGACAGCTGTCTATGCGGGTCAAGCGCCCTCAGGACGAAGGCTCATCGCGGCCCTGCCTGACAGTTCCATCAGCCGTTACGGAGCGCACGAGGCGGTGCTCATCCTCGATCCCACGCCCAAAGCCTCATTCGGTCACGTGATCTTCGTGTTCTTCATCGACACCGGTGCCACGCGCCATCAGTGCAACGCCGTCAAAGGAGTTCACCTGGGTGAGTGACGTTGCTACCCCTGAAGGGTTTGTTTCTATTCGCTGAGTAAACAGGCCATTCTCTAATTCAAGTGTTTAGCTTTAGTGTTGTTATCATCAAATGGAATGCCCCGAACACTGTAATCCGTTTGATACGCGTTTGACAGTTTCTCTGTATTTAAAGATAGAAGTGATATTTCTAAAAAAAAAAAATTATAACAATTTCTCTTTAATAATAATAATAATAATAATAATAATAATAATAATAATAATAATAATACACACAATTTACAAAAGCCTTGCACACCGAAAAAATCACCGAATTATACAGACCTTGCACACGAAATAAAACGCCTTTGGGAAGCTACTAGAGTACACATTGCTATCATTTTTTCTGCCAGTGAGGTTATTCCACACTCATTACACAAAAGTCTGTAAACATAGAATTTCATATAAAACCCACACTTATACAAATCGAAGAAAGGGGGAGGGAGTCACCGGCACTTCGAGATCGGAGATGTATTGACAAGCTAGATTTTCGTTCGTTATCGGTATTAACTAGACAAATCGCTCCATCAACCACGGATAAAGTAAAATTTTCACTTTATCTGTGCCATCAAATAAGAACGACCATGCACCACCCACCGAACCTTACAGAAAGCCACAATCCTAAACATTTAAAACATAGTAAGGCAATTCCTACACCCAAATATTAATACTCCCACGAGCACCTAATTTTTCCCTTCCTTGCATTTGAACCCCTTGGACTTGGCACTATCTTGGGTCCGCCTCTTGGACTTGTCTTCGAATTTGATCCGAGTTCGGATTTCCAAAACAATAATGATAATAAATATCCCATACACCAGGAATGCTTACAAATTAAACGACTCTTTTATGCAATGAACGTATAAGGATAAGAAGTAAAGGCTCGCGTAGACGTAAGTGGTGCCATCCAAGTCTGGCGGGAAATGTGTGTTGATAAAAAACCCCCGTTCGATTAAATTAAAGAACACCACACAAATTATATTTTGACAGAGTTATAATAACTGATAAAACTATCCCTCGTAACAGATTAGACTTAGTGCATTCATAGATAAGCAAAACAAAGTGACCTACATAATTGATATTTCCATCTCCAATATACTGTACATAATTTACAAAAGACATGGACAGAAAAAATCACTAACTATGCAGATCTTGCACCAGTTATAAAACGTCTTTGTGGAGTTACCAGCATATACATTGTTTCTATCGTTCGTTCTGTCACAGGGGCTAATCCACACTTGTTACACAAAAACCTGTCAACACTGAATATAACCCACGCTTATACAAAATATTAGGGAAAGCCACAATCCTAAACTCTTATCACTTAATAAGAAAATTTCTACACCCAGACATTTGAATCCCTTCCACGAACACATACATAATCTCTTAGGCCGCGTTCACTTAGGACGCTGCGAGTCCTGCGACGAAATTTCTATAGGAGACTTGAACAATGGATAACTGAGTTAATCCTTTTTTAGAATTCGATCACCCTTTTACCATTACTTCCTTGTTTATCAATCATGTCATTTTACAATCTCAGAGAAAATAAATAAATAAATAAATGTTAACTTAATAAATTTGTGGTCACTTTAAAAACTGTGAAACCCGATCTTGAAATAAAATTGATATCGGGAGAATATGTATTGAAAATTGTTTTTATAATTTTTTGGAATTTTTGGAAATATTACCTTCTTCACCCCTTCGTCTAAACAAAGAAGTAATGGTAAAGTGAACGCGGCCTTAGGCTTGGCCCTCTCTCGGGAATTGGGTTCCGGACTTTATCAGTACCATCTATAATAAAGGCCTGGGCGCTGAAACGTCATTCATTGCTACATCATCATCAGAAGGGCAAATTTAGGGCTTTTTGTGGGTGGAAATACGATTAACAACGTATGATGTTTCAATGACCAGGTCTTTATTATAGTTGGTATTGACCTGATCCGAGTTTGATTTTTCTAAAACAATAACAACAACACAACAACAATAATATTAATAATAATAATAATAATAATAATTAAATTATATATAATGTAGCAACAACAGGGATACAATCCACCGGATAAACCGGAAGATGAGGCCCTATGTTGCCCCCCAACAGGCCGAAGCCCAAAGCGGGGTTAATGATACATATAAAATAGACTAATAAAGAAAAAAAGATAATAGGAAAGTTATAATAATGATACCGAACACCGGCCGAGTCAAACAAAACATAGTAAAATAATAATAACAAGAATAAATAATGATAATAATAGTAAAATAATATCAATTAATGAGTAACAACAGGGATAAAAAAAAAAAAAAAAAATAAATAAATAAATAAATAAAAACATCAAACATACACACACACACACACACACACACACACACACACACACACACACTCACGCAGGCTAAGAACTAATTAGTTCCAGAAAAGGAACAGCGTTAATCAAAATATATATCCAAGTGGGGGAAGGACTTATTGAAAATATCTACTAGTTTGTTTGCAGGGTCAAGGTTCATGACATTCGTCCTACTTTTCCCCAAAAAAATCAAAGGTTTACGGGATCTATTAGAATTCGGAACCCGAAAGCCAATGAGATCGAGAGTTTGAGGAGAAAAAATATTCCCTTTAATTATCTTTAGTAAAATTTTTAGTAATAATTTATCAAAAATAAATTGCAAATTAAATAATGAGGCCAGGGAGGCGGAGTCAGTGATTTTCTCAGTACAACGAAGGAAACGATAAAAACTCAGCAGCTTCATTTGTAGATGGTCAAGTAACTGAGTTCTGCCCGAAAACCAAATCCATGGGGCATACATAATCTTAGATAAAACAAAAGATTTATATAACATAAGAAACGTGTCTTGTCTCCTAAAGAAACCAGCAAGGCGCTTGATAATACCCACACGCCTGCTGGTTTCCACTAACAAAGAGTCAATAATAATAATAATAATAATAATAATATAATAATAATTATATATTATTATTATATTAATATAACTATAATAATAATAATAATAATAATAATAATAATATCATCAAGACGTTTGGAACAGCAGTTGACCGCCAAAGGACCTCATTCAATGAGGCTCATTGGTCACTGTTTTCCGTTACTCGTACGCCTTCGGCGTTCTGTCTACGACGTCCCCCTCCGGGGGTAAATAATTGATATATACCCCAACCTATCTGGTTACAGGGGGCAGTTGGTTTCCCCTCGGGCGGTTACAGGAGGCTAATGATCCGTATTTTTTTAGAGGTCGCAGAAATGGCTGCCAGAAAGTTACGGGAACTCATTTTATGGTTGCGATGGCAACAGCTACAGCACGACGGGTAAAAACGGCAAAAACACGCCTTCCAACGCCTAAATCCAGAAACAAGCCACTTCACAACCAAAGACAATAAAAGTCCGCTACCAGAAACACCAAATATGTGATATCACTTCGCGCCAAACATAAGAAACACCACAGCCATAAAATCAGCCAACAATTGAATTTGAAAGGAGGAGAAAACGCAGGAGCAACAATTGAATTGAACAAACGCGATAAAAGCAAAGCCGTGGTCAGATATTTCAAACCAACCAGAAAGAGAAATAAGAAAACATCACATGAAAACAAACGAGGCCTTTCGGTCATTTTATTCAAAGACCTTCATCAGGTGTAAAATTTTTTGAAAGTATTAACTGACTTTTCATCAGTAAAAGTTAAAGAATATAAATTTAAATAGTTATAGCATGGTCTTTTAATCCTCTGGTCTGTGCACTCGCGCAAATTCCATTGTTGGAGGTTAACAATTGAACTTTTGTATTTACTGAAGAGTCGATTTTTGCCCCCTCTATTGCATGGCTTTGGCTACAGCCCAAACATGACAATGTATTTTAAGCTTAACAATGCATTACGTGTTCATCAACAAATACTTAACATTAACTGACAGTTTTGCTAGGTTGTACGATCGTTAAATTACATTATTAAGTTTGGGCTGTAGCCAAATTCAAGCAATAGAGGGGGCAGAAATCGACTCTTCAGTAAAAACAGCAATCCAATTGTTGACTCCAACAACGAATTCGCGCGAGTGCACAGACCAGAGGATTAAAAGACCATGGTTATAGTATTGTCAAGAAGCATTGTTACATCAGTTGATTTTTTTCATCTGTAAATTGAAATAATTAAATTGTTACAATCATAATATAGTCAAAACATTGCACATTGTTATTTATTAATATAGATAATTGATTAAGGATATTTTTACAAATCAAGATCATCTTATTCACAAATAATAATAATAATAATAATAATAATAATAATAATAATAATGATTTTAATGTTAATTCTTATCACAAATAATTTTTCCAAATTAATAAACAATTTTTAATAATATATATGTTAAATAATAATTATTAACTGGAGATGCGTCTCCAAGCATAGGTAATGATTTTTTAATTGTAAAATGTAAGGAAAAATTCTGCGACCTGGATTCGAAATAGGAACCTCGACTATCATGGCCGACGCCTCTACCAATGCCCAATTTAGTCGAGGTCCCTGGTTCGAATCCGGTTCGCAGAATTTTTCCTTCCATTTTTCAATTGAAAAATCATTACCTATGCTTGGAGACGCATCTCCAGTTAATAATTATTATTATTTACTTGTGAGTTCATCAACTTTCTGATGGTTTGGAGTGGAGAAATTCTCGATCTGCGGGCCAGGTTCCCGTCTCCCATTGGGCTTTCAACCGTGACAACTTGGTTGTCTTTAAGACACCTTGAGACAGCTTGGCTGTCCGTGGTGTCTGCGATAGCCCAATTGGTAGAGGCGTCGGCCATGATAATCGAGGTTCCTACTTCGAATCCGGGTCGCAGAATTTTTCCTTCCATTTTTCAATTGAAAAATCATAGTATATATGTTATTAAACTTAATATCCATGTTGGGAGTCTGTTAAAAATCTGTGGGATATGATATTTTTTTTCTCTTGCACCATATAAATTAAAGATTTTTTGGTACTACATAAGTTAATTGTTTTCTTAAACCATATTGGTTTTTTCTCTTAACTAAATATTTGTTTGAAAAAAAGTTTTCTATAATAATCAAATCTGTAACTTTTTGTATTCCTAATTTTTTATTTTTCCAAATGTATTTCAGCAACTATTGATTTTATAATTCTATCTTGCAAGTCTTTTATTTTTGAAAATTGATCGCCTCAGTGGCTCAGTGGTGATCGCCTCTGATGCCCGAGGACGCGGGTTTGACCCCGCCTGAGGACGACGAGGATTTTTTCAGGGGGAAAATCTTGAGATCACGCACTTCCTTCAGAAGGGAAGTAAAGCCGCTGGCCGCGTGTAGTCGTTTGCTGGCTGCACGTTAAAGAACCATTGCAGACTATAAACTAATTAATGAATATAATGTATAATAAATGAATAAAATGAAAACAAAATAAAAGTAATATAAAATAACAAATTAAAAGTTATATAAAATTAGCTCATTCAAATGTAATATAATAAATAAAATTAAATAAATTAATAAAATAATAAATAAATAAATAAAATAAAATAAAATAAAATAAAATAAATAAATATTTAATAAAATTTTTTTAACCATAGTATAATACTCAAAGAAGAAATAATTATAAACTGAAGATATTCATCAAACAAATCATGAATACAAAGGAGAAAAGGGAAACAAATACATGTACGCGGAATTCTTCCTTCACTTTTCTCCTTTGTATTCACACTATCATCACGACCCCATGCACGCACCCATTGCTGTCATGAGAGAAAGGCGTACTGCGCATGTGCCTCAGTCATTTCCAAGCTGCTAGTAGCTTTAAAATCAAACTGACCTAGACATCCGCTTGAAGCGAAAAGCAGCTTGAAATTCCTAGCGCTATATTCAACTCGCGCATATCAGCTTGATGTTTAGGATAGCTTGAGCTTGAAAAATCACACTCAAAACGCTCAAAGCTTCAAGCTTCACGCTCCAAGCGAGCTGTGGGAACGCACCTTTAGGTCCAGTGGGAACAATTCGCGCGGGCGGCGGAGGAGGCAGGAGGGGGGAGGCAGAAAAAGACGCTTCGCTGCCTTGCCGGTTCAGTGTGAACGGGGCATTATAGTTGCATACACGATTACTATTTTACCTCAAAGTAACATGAGACCGTACCAAAAGAGAAAATTTGATATATTTTCACCAGTACTCAAGCAATACAACCCATGTTTTTCATAAGGGCTATGATCATTTTTTCAATCAGGAGAGTGGCGCCATCTAACGTGCAATTGTGCAAAAAAAGGCTGGTTCGATTTACACGACGGTCCAAATTACACGGGTCTCCCTTACGTTGTAAAATGAGTGTGTGTTGTTTTGGACCCGCATACCAAATCCATAAAGCATAAAGAAATTTGGGGATAACAGTAGCTTTATATAATTTGATAAAAGTATAAGGATAAGAAAAGAATTGGGTAAGACACTTCAACATTCCAACATTTTATTTTATCAATTTATCTATATGCAGAACAAAGAACATTTTATGATGAAAAAAAAACCGCCCAGGTCCTTTACGGACTGTTTACGAGTGAGCTCAGACCCATTTAAATAGTAAGAATAGACAAAGTTAACGATCTTCCGCGAAAATGAAATTGTAACAAGTGCTAGTTAGTACTCACAAGTGAACATGTGTTATGATGTTGAATGAGTAACTCGGAAACTTCTTGTTGGAATTCGATCACATTTTAACGGTATACACAGTCTTATGTACCCTGTTATTCCTTCAAATTTCATTAATCTAGGCTTTACAGAACCCGAGTTATTAACTTGTTGATCTTGGTGGCGGCATTTTTATTTCTATTCATATCTCAGTTATCGTTCAAATTCGGACCCATGTTCATATGAACTTTTTTGCTTAGAATCACCCATAGTAACTCCCCTAGAAGTTTGTACAATGTATTCTGAGACACCCTGTATATTTATATCGCATGTCCAGTTTAATTGCCTATAACTGAATTTAACACTTACTTGTCAGTGTTTTACTGATTACAATGCAAAGCTCATTATGTTCTAATTCTTTTCTTTGGTCGTATTAAAAAAGTTTAAAAAAAAAACAAACAAAAGTTAAAAATTAAAAAGTAAAGTTACCAACGAATTTCAATCTTTGCAATAATTTTCTCTCAAATGCAGTTTCCGATCTTATTAAGTTTAAGTTATTTACTTCTATTCCTGAAGGGACGAATAGAAATCCCGAGTGAATACAACGGCTTTTTCAACGTCGAATCATACTGAAGCAGTTGGCTATAAATTAAAGAAAAATGCACGCCAATTGATAAACGAAACGTTAGTTAAGATCCATAATGTTTTTATAACATACGAGTGTAAAGAAATTTTAAAAATATATAAATTAATTAGTTAGTACAACTTATTCAAAGTGGATTGAAATAGTTGATCAAAATCAGGGACTAGATTGGAATCGTCATAAAGATGAAAAAAGTTCCCATAAACGTTAGTCCAGAAATGCATCCTTCAGGAGCAATGACGCATTTAATTATTCCAAAGTTTTGATCGTACGTACAAGGATTTGTGCTTTTTTTTATTTAATATGTTAACCAAGCAGCTTACTCAAGTAAGACATTGTAGCAATTGAATTCAAAAGGCTCTTGTTTAAGTAATTCCAATCAATAAATGTAGAGACGTTATGCGATCGCATTATCGACAGCTACGAATTTATACAAAATACACCAGGAATCTTTGAACGTGTTCAACACTCCATGGTTAGACGGATGGAGCGTGTGTTTTAATTAACCTGGGAAATCTTCAACAACTTTATAAATAAAAATAAAGTGTTTTTTTCCTTTCACGACCTTCTCTTTTTCTGAATACGGTATTAATCGTTCATTGCGTCGTAACTCCGGAAGCATGCATTTTTGGACTAACGTTTATTGGAATTTTTTTCATCCTTATGTCGAGCCCAATCCAATGTCCATTTTTGACCAATTGTTTCAGGACCACCGTGTATAATACATGGAGCCGGTGAAAAAGTGTTGTCACTTATATGGTAAGCTATCCGTCGAGTTTATAAGAAATTTGTGGTGCATGATCAGCTGCAAATGAGTGTAAGGGAAACAGTGTTCGAACATGTGCAAGAAACAACCACGAGGAGCCTACTATAAATAACAGATTGTCATTGAAAATCATGATTTCTGGGCCAAGTGTAAGCAGAATTCTCCATCCTGATGATGTTACGAGCACTTTCTGAATACAGTGACTCATATAAGTGGTTTACATCTTTTTGTCTGATTCGAAATTTTATGGTGTTTTTCTTATGGTATTGCCTATCTACCAAAACGCATGTTTGTTACGCCAGAGGAAACCAGTCTTGTTAAATACACTGAGTGGTGCAAAAGTCTGGACCCATAGGCAATTTACTGTAGAAATTAATTTTTTTATTTTTAACACAATTTTGATCATTTAAGTATTATTTATACTTATATTTATTATAAAAGGGAAATTAAACGATAACATTAAAAGATAACATCACACAGGAATTTGAAACCATAAGAGGAAATAACTGTATGATCTCAGAAATGTGCAAAGATCATTTCTCTCGAGTAAGAAAGTGTTATGAAGAAGGTGGATTACAGATAGTAGTAGTAAATTGAATAATTAAAAAAAAATTCTATAATAAACGGTCTATGAGTCCATAGTTTTCTACTACCCTGTAAATAATTTTGAAATTTCAAGTTTTCGTATCATTATTAAATAAAAAATCTATCTCTTAGAAAAATTTACCAATCTCATTTTTGTCCTAATTTATAACGAAAAATGGCATGTAATAAAACGGTATTACCTTATATTATATTCTCATTATACAGATCTTACTGTTAGACTTATATAAGTCAACGTAATTTTAAATTTACTAAAGGAAAACATTAACAATCATTTATCACGGATAAACTTGGCTATTCTGACAAAAGGAGAAGAACCAATTTCTTTTCACAACAATTTATTAAGTCGTACGCGCATTTCGGCTACCAACTAGCCATCAATCAGCGGAATAAAGAGCATGTGACAATCGAACAGAGAAGTGTACATTTGTTCAGGTGGGACGTAAGCAATGATTACACGATTCTTACCCTTCCGGCATAAATTCCACATGAAATACACTGAAATAAGCAAGAAGCCTGACTAACCCAAAGAGTCTTCCACATTATGAAAAAAAACAACAAAAAATAAGATTGACGATTGTCAGAAGAGTGGGGAAGGGGGAGGGTGGTATTACATCTCTCAATAATCCGGGAAGAAAACGTTGCCAATGTCTTCGAAGTTGACATCAGGAATATGCCTCGGTTTTCTATATTTTGTATGCCACTTCATTTCCATCCGGTTTTTCAGTATTCCAGCCACCAGGTCATTGTCATGGCTCTTCCTCGTCCGCACCATGTTCAATAGGAGATCTTGGACACATTTTCCAATACGAGTAACGTTCAGATCCGAGTGGATGTAATGATTTTTTTTACTGTCCTTCTTCCAAGCTGCGCAATGATCCTCAGGGTAACATTCTGGAACGACTGGAGTTCACTCCATCTCTTTCTACATATAGTCGCCCACGCAGGAATGCCATAGAGGAGGATGGTCCGAATCACTGTATTGTACAATAGTAATTTATTGTCGATGCTGAGGGCGCTGTTTCTACCCAGGAGAGCTATAAGTTTGCTGTACTTAGCCCTCTTTACTTTGTTCAGAGCAAAAGTTACGTGACGATTCCAGGAGAGTATTGAGTCGATGATAACGCCAAGATACTTGTAGTTGTCAACCCATTCGAGTTTCTTATTGAATAGAACCAAGGAATCCGGGGAACACTTAAGTTTTTTGTTGAAGTACACGGCTTTGCATTTTCCGACCTTAAGATTTAGTTTCCAGCAATTAAACCAATCCTGGAACTTCTTCAAGGCGTTCTGCAGCCGAGTGATAACGTGAGATGGCTGGTGCGCCCATGCCATGATGGCAGTATCATCAGATGAATGATGAATGGCAGTATCATCAGTATCATCAGTGCGTTTTGCAGAAGTTACTCTTCTCGGGTTTTGGGAAATCCTACACAAAATAATTAAATAGAACGGGACCGAGGACAAAACCTAGTGGGACATCGGCCTTTACCTTGCGGGGCGTGGAGAAGTTTTCGTCAACTTTGATTTGATAGAATCTATCGCTGAGAAAGGATCTCACCATCATAATCAAATCAGAAGGGAATCCGTATCTAATCATCTTGCAGATTAGCCCCTCGTGCCACACATGATCGAAAGCTTTGCTGACATCAAGAAAAACCACGCCACAGTACCTGGAAGGTTTAGTGGGGTGCTCAGCTCTTCAACAAACCTCCATATCTGCATCTGACACGAGTGGGGGACTCGAAAGCCAAACTGTTCTTCCCGCATTAAACCATTGGTGAGGCAGTAGTCTTCGAACCTGGTGAGGATCGCTTTCTCCAAGACTTTAGACATCGACAGGAGTAAGCTGATAGATCGGTAGCTCGCGGGAATTGCATGATTTTGTCCCTGCTTGAGGATACTTAAACAATAGACTGCTTCCAAGCAGTCAGAAAATAGGAAAATTTCCAACAGTCACTTATGATATTCGAGATGTCGCTAATGATGTAAATTGGGAGATTCTTTAAGGCGTTATTATTTGTACCTTGTGTCTTCGTGGAGCCTTCCTCTTTTTCAGATTTCTTATGATAGTAGTGATTTCTCCGGCCTCGATGATGATCTTAGTTGTAGGCTGTGGGACTTCATAAAAGTTGTCCAGACCATCTTCCACAGTCTGCGACATAAGCTGACTCTCGAAATTATTGTTATCAGGGGTAACAAACTGCATCTCTAGGGAATATGCAATTATTTGAGCTTTGTCCTGATTAGTTTGGGCGTAATTACCTTGAGGGGTGCGAAGTGGAGGAAGCGTATCATTCTTCTTCTTCTGAAGAGCTCTAATATATTAATGAATTTTTCTGATTGGTCTTCCTACTGTATAAATTCCGTCTTTCGGTTCACGTGCTCTGTATTCCGTTGATTGATAATGTAGATTGACAATTGATTGACAAGGTAGCCGAAATACTCATACGGCTTAATAAATTGTTGTGGATGAGAGATTGGTTTTTCTCCTTTAGTATTACGATTATCTACAGTTTTTCAGTTTGGTTATTTGGCTATTCTTATTACATATCAACTTTGCGTCGCTGGCCCTTCCTCTGATGTTCTCGTATTGCGTCTTCTGCGCGAGAGAAAAGCAGAGACTTTCCACTTATCTCCAGAAACAATTTTTACGTACGCGCATTTGAATTGGTTAGATATATAAAATCATTGTGTTTGCAATTAATGCTGCCCAAAAAAGAAAGAAAAATACATTTATTATTATCATTGTTTGGGAAGCCAAACTCTGATCAAGTCCAGAAGCAATCCCAGAGGCAGACCCAAAAGAGGGCCAAGCCCAGAGGACTCAAATGCGAGGGAGGGAAAGTTATGCACACGTGGGAGTATTGATGTTTGTGTGTAGGAATTTCCTTACTATGTGACCTGTGTTTAGAATTGTGGCTTTCTGTAAGGTTTTGTATAAGTGTGGGTTTAAATTTAGTGTTGACAGGCTTTTGTATAGCGAGTGTGGAATAACCCCAGTGACAGAAAGAATGATAGGAACAATGTGTACTCTGTTAACTCCCCAAAGGCGTTTTATTTCATGTGAAAGATCCGTATATTTAGTGATTTTGTCAGTGTATGTCTTTTGTAAATTGTGTGTGTTGGGGATGGAGATATCAATTATGTAAGTCACTTTGTTTTGCTTATCTACTAGTGTAATGTCTGGTCTGTTATGAGGGATAGTTTTGTCAGTGATTATAGCTCTGTCAAAATATAGTTTATGTGTGGTGTTCTCTAAGACAGTGTCGGGGATATATTTATAGTAAGGAGTGTGAATGTCCCTTAGCTTGTGTATCTTAGCTAGATGTTGATGTATGATGTTGGCTACCTGGTTATGTCTGTGTAAATAATCTGTCTGCGTGAATATTTTGCAACTGGAAATGACGTGTTGGATGATTTCCTCTGCGATATGGCATTTCCTGCAAGACCCGTCAGTCGAATCTTTGATAATACGTTTTCTGTAGCTTTTAGTGTTAATAACCTGGTCTTGTATGGCAATCATGGTTCCTTCAGTTTCCCCAAAGACTCCCTTCACTCAGCCAAAAGTTCGACGCTTTTATTTCGACGTGTGGCTGGTTGAGGTCAGAAGGATGTCTACCGTGGAGTTGCTTTCCGAGCCATGATTGAAGTTTAGTACATGTTGTAGGAATGTTATGGGTGTTCTGCATGCTGTTCAGATTCAGAGGTGTGTATTTTGTATCAGCCATGCAGACTGCTTTGTGTAATGGTGATGCGTGTTGTTTAGAGTGAAAGAATTCTCTGACTGACTGAGTCTGTTTCTGGTGTAGATCTGTTATGTCAATAAGACCTCTGCCTCCCTCTGAACGAGGCAGGGTGAGTCTTTCAACAGCTGCGTGTGGATGGTGCTTTCTGTGCTTTGTAAGCAGTTTACGTTGTTTCCTTTCAAGTCCCTCAAGATGACTTGTGTGTCCACTGCATGGCTCCAAAGGAGTAGGAGAGTATTGGCGTGGCATAAGCATTGATGGCCTTGATTAAATTTCTGTAATTTAAATTCGTTTTAAGTATTGTCTCTAGCCTATGAAGATATTGTTTAGTGAGTGTATTCTTTATATGTTTGTGTTCCAGAAGCTTGGCTTGCTTAAATTCTAGATATTTGTAAAATTCGTCATTTTCCATAGCAGCAATGTGATCTGGTTCATGTAATGTGAAGCCCCTTCTCTGAGTACTCCATTTTCAATGTGAATGGTTTTGCATTTGTCCAACCCAAATTGCATGTGTATGTCTTTTGAAAAGGTTTGTGTAATGTCAAGTAATTGGTGCAATTGTGTTTGTGCTGGAGGCGTAGATTTTCATGTCATCCATGTAGAGTAAGTGTGAAAGCGTGTAGTGGCAGCTTTTATTATGTTTAATTATGTAGTCGTAAGTTGTGCTGTTCAGTATGTTTGAAAGTGCATTTAGTGAAAGACAAAACCAGAGTGGGCTCAGTGAGTCATCCTGGAAGATGCCCCGATTTATCTGTATTTTGTCAGTCGTGATGGTTTCACTGTTGAGTGTGAGGTGTAGTGTAGTTCTCCAATGCAGCATTGTACTTTCTAAAAAAGTGATTAGTGTAGGGTTTATTTTATATAATCGTAGTGTATATAACAGCCATGAGTGTGGGACACTATCAAAGGCCTTTTTGTAATCAATGTAGGCTGCATGGAGGTGTCGATGTTTATTGTGAGTTTGCCGTAGGACCACACTGTCTATCAGGAGTTGCTCCTTACAACCCATGTGATTTCTACGGCATTCCTTTGCTCAGTGAGAATGTTGTTTGTGCCTATGTGTGTATAAATTTTGATTGCGATACAGGCAGTTATTATTTTGAAAAGTGTAGGCAGGCATGTGATAGGTCTATATTGTGTGGGATCTGTAGTGTTATGTGACTTTGGTACCATGTATGTTATTCCTTGTGTGAGGAAATGTGGCAATGTCTGTGGTGTTTGCAAAGTGTTGGAGATCTGTTTTGCAAGGGCCAGATGCAAACAGGTGAAGCGCTTATACCAGAAGTTCTGAATCCTATCTACACCTGGAGCCTTCCTATTATGAGTACGTTTAATGACTTGTGAGAGTTCATCTGCTGTTATGTCAGTATAAGGCATGTTTGATAGTGTGGATGCTAATTGCTCCTCTTCCCTGATCCAGCTAGTGTCCCTATTATGTTCAACTGAGACAGACCAAAGAGACGACCAATATAATTTGTGCTTAAGTGTTTGTGTTGGCAGACCAGCGTTTTGTATCTGTGTATAACCTTTGTTTAACTGCGTATAGAATGTCTTCTCATTGTTTGCGAATAACATGTTCTGCTGTTTGCGCTGAGTGCATGTTTTGTATCTCTTCAGGCGTTGTGTTTTTGCAGCTAATTTTTGTTTTAATGTGTCCATATATTCTGTAATGTGTTGATTGTGCTGCTCATGTCTGCTGTGTGTTTTAATCTTCTTAAATAATTGTCTGAGGCGTTTGTTCTGCTTTGATGAAGTGTTGTTTTTAGTGTACTGCGTAAGTCTACCTAACTGCTTGCGGATTTCGTCAATCTCAGACTCAATCCGCTTTTGCTATTTAGGTTTCTGTTGGGTGTATAATTTTTGTGTGTTTTTATGGATTGGTTTCTTACCCAGTGTGGATATAACTGTAAGAGCTCCAGCGTAAATAAGTAGGTGTATGTATTCTAAAGATAGATTTTCTTCAATGTACTATGGTAAGATATATGTGTTCATGTAAGATAAAATTTCCCCTGTTTTGCTGTTTATGTTTATTTTAGGTATACCTGGTATTTGTGTGGGATCTGTTCCCGTGTAAACTGTAAGGTATCTTTGTAGGGTGTCATTTAATGTTTCAATAAGTTTGGTATTCATGTTGGCGCTGTTCAGTGACTGTGATGTGAGGATATGTCTCTTTGAAAATGTTATATAAGCGTTGTCTGTAGCTGTAGTGTCAGTTTCCAATTTAGTGACTGCGTAGAAGGCTCGCATGATAAAACAGTTTA
This sequence comes from Rhysida immarginata, assembly GCA_023313115.1. Classification (NCBI taxonomy): domain Eukaryota; kingdom Metazoa; phylum Arthropoda; class Chilopoda; order Scolopendromorpha; family Scolopendridae; genus Rhysida; species Rhysida immarginata. Next base: position 40,292 of record JAHWFO010014366.1, read on the forward strand.
TGTCATTGGTCCATTTCACGCGTTGATGTGGCTTGCCTGCCTTAGTGGTCGAGGGCAAAGAAGCTCTTGAAACACCAGGGACAGGTTGTGGCATTGCAGTAGCCGAACAGGGGTTGGTGCTGCTTTCGCCACCAGTGGCCCTGGGAGATTGTGGCATATTTTTAGAGCGTGAGCCTCTGCCTACCCACGAGCGCGGACCTTGGTAACCCGGGTGACGTCCGAGCCGGTATCATATAACGCACTAGCACTAATCATAGTGATCACCAATAAATGGGTGGTCCTGTTAGCCATCTCCATCATCAGCAGGCCCTTGGTTGATGTAATCAGCTCATCAGCCCTACTGGGTCATCTGGACCCTCAAGATTAATCTAAGGGTAGAGCAGATCAGACCTGTTAACCAGGGCCATCTCTCTAAGATGTTGGCCCCCTCGCACGACGCGGACGTAGGACCACACGAGGGGGGCAACATATTATTATTATTATTATTATTATTATTATTATTATTATTATTATTATT
>JAHWFO010014366.1:40818-51453 GCA_023313115.1 Rhysida immarginata
TTATTATTATTATTATTATTATTATTATTATTATTATTATTATTATTTTAATCTGTCGCGGATACTAGAGATCTGTTTGGTTAATAATTTGAAAAAACTTCAAGGGCTTACTTTCGCTTCGAGTATACTTCAGATTTCTATAACAGAATTAATAACATTGCTTTTAACCCCTTCAGTCACCTTGGCAACATATGTTTCCAACTTGTATCTTGGACGTTTACCTTGTCAAAAGTGCGGTATTTTTTTATGTTTTGTAAAATTTCGTACTAAATAAATGACATGAATAAAATCTGTTGATTCTCTAATAAATATGTATATTTCGGTAGCAAATATAGCCATACATGTAAAAAGATAATAAAAAATGTTAATAAATAAAAAACTGCTGGTTATGTTTAATGTAACAGTATCAATATAATAAATGTAAAAACAAAATTTTTACAATCGAATTTAAGGTCTGTGTCTGAAGGGGCTACTATTGACAAATGGCATACTAAAATTTCAAAGCACGATCCCGTCTTTAAATTAATTAATTCTTATCTTAAGTTTTGGTATTTTGGTGATTGTAATATTTCCAGTGACAACTGTGAGTCGCTTTTTTGATTTTTCTTCTTTTTTTCGTGCTTCTTTTCTTTGTAATTTAGTCGTTTTTTGTTTATCTCAGGCTTTGAGTAGAAGTGGTGTTGGTTTAACTCGCACTGCGTGATGCATTCTTGCATTTATGGCATTTGAAACCTTTGTTTTTACTCCGTAAAATTCGACAATGCAGGAATTGCGTTCATCATGGGTGAAAAATCTGCGGAAAAATTGACGTCCATCTTTTGCCAGACTAAACAGGCCTACGTCACAACCCTGCACTTTCTGCCTGGTATTGTGACGAAGCCGACGCGATCTAAACGAGCCGTGGCACTGATTTTGTGACATCATGCAAACAGATGGATTTTGTGACGAAATGCAAAAAGAAATTTAAAAACAAAGTAAGGATATTTAAAATCTAAAATGAAATGATTTATTAAAAAAGTAAATGACCCATTTTTGGCAGTAATGCATTTTATTATATTGTATTTACTTATTTATCTAAAATACAAAATTCATATTTCAAAATATCCATCGGATTTAATGACGTTTCAACAATGCCAAGTGAACTAGTGCCATGGCTTTGTATAGATCGCGTCGGCTTTGGTATCGATCATGGTCACCGAGCTCCATTGTTAATATGAAGCTATAATTTCTAGCTCCCGATAGGGCGGGAACTCTATTGAAAAGTGGCGCTGTATGTACAATCGGCCGAACTACGCCTGCAGCGCCGACCTATTGGCAGATATAAACTTTACTTTCATTTTCAGTTTCAATGAAAAATTCTATCGCAGATCACGGTCGGCCTTAGTGCGATCTAGCGGCATCTGGCGCGATCTGTTTTCCTTAGTTTCTCGAAACAATGGAAAACGGCCGAAGCTCGATGACCTTTTATATCTATAGACCGTGGTATTGATCCAACACCTAGAAAGAAAGCCAAACAACTGAAACGTCATGCATTAAAACTGAAAATGAAACTAAAGTTTCTATCTTCTGATAGGGTGGCGCTGCAGGCGAAGTTGGGCCGATTGTACATGCAGCTCCACTTTTCAATGGAGTTCCCGCCCTATCGGGAGCTAGAAACTTTAGCTTCATTTTTCAGTGGAGCTCGATGACCATTTATATGCATAGACCGTGCTCAAAAGTCACCCGACCATCTTAGTCCGAGCAACAATGTAACCTTCATTGTTTTCAACAAACGAAAAAGTGCTGATTATTAAGTAGCGGAAGAATGGAACTACTTATTGGTTTTACAATGTCCATCCGTCCGTCCGTCCCCTTCATAATTTCTGCATTTTTTGAGGTAGAAGGTTGAAATTCGGAATGTAGCTTTCTGCGAGTATGAGTACCTTCACTATTTACTTTAGTTTTGATTGGCCCACTGGGGTCGGAAATACAGGGGTGGGAGTTAGAGGGGACCAAGTGATCTATGTGATATTTAGGTATGTAAAAGAGTGAAATTCGATATGCATACTCCTCTTGGCAAAATCTACATTTCTATGAAGTTTCGGCCAAATTGTCCCAGTGGGGTCGGAGTTGTGAGGGTGGCATTCTCATCAATTATATTCGGTCTTAACATTTCTTTACATTCTCTTCGTTCTACAGTAGTAATCAGTACATAAGATATCAAACAATCTTTTACCCAGAATATTTCTCTGGTAAAAGAGCACTGATACAGGTAACACAAAAAATTTATGTGGATATTCTGAAGGCGAACTCCTTGCATGTAAACGGTAAATCATGAAATTCGTCGTATGAGCAGAAACATATATATTTGTTGTAGATGCAAAGCGAAGATCGTGATGTCGTTTGCACACTTGTCTCTAAGTCGGACTTGTATACCTCTCCGAGGAGGAAAACATTGGCCTCTCCTCCTCTTTGGATTAGACAAACGGCCACTGTAAGCAATAGGCTGGAGGAAATAAAGAGCCCCAGAAATAAAAATCGTTAGACTAGATTTCCAGTCCTTTTCTCGGAGGCAAAACGTAGCTGAACCTAAAATGGCTCTCCTCAATTGTGAGCGTTCTGTATAGAATTAACAACAAACCCGTTGCAAAGGCGATTGTTTAAAGCCGCCCGAAGCTCGGTAATCTGACGAGTAGTTTTCAAATTATCGATTTTTTAAATCGTAACTTTAATTATAATCACTTTGTATTCAGGGTGTCTCGGAATTCATTGTACAAACTTCTAGGGGAGTTAGTATGGGTGATTCGAAGCAAAAAAGTTCATATGAACATGGGTCCGAGGGCAAAATATAGAAGCTTTCCTAAATTAAAAAAAAAAAATCCATGGCAAGATAAAATCACTAACAAGAGTTAATTAAAACACCAAGAGTTAATAAAATCAAATACAAAATAACGTTAGCCAGTCTGTAGTTGACGATATACACGTATAAAGCATTAATAGGCATTAAAACAGGTTGGAAATTTATTCGAGAAGATGCGAACATGTTAAAGTTCTGGTTATAGCTTTGAATAAGGTTTCAGGTCATTTATTAATACCATTAGAACCCAATTAAGGCGGAAAAAGTATTTTTGTCTTGTTATAATTGTTTTCTGTCCACAGTTTTCTATCTGGTATATTACCTTTAATGATGATAACTTCAAATTACTCGATAAGAGTTAACAATTCAAGTTCTATAATCATATGACTTTTATGATTTATTTTTTATATTCCCATAAACACTTCTTTAAATTCAACTTCTGATGCTTGTCGAAATAATTGGAACCCTTAAATGACTATGTAAAAATCCCGTAAATAAATATTATTTAAGCGTGGAATAATGAAAAATGAAAAGTGTTCACATTGAATCTAAATAAAGGAAAAAAGAAGTTTCTTATTTTAATTAAGAACCTTAATAAGTTTAATTTTGGAATTTAGGGCTGAATCTCCTTGAGAAATAGGGACACCTCATTCATCAGAGCAACAATAGTATAGGATAATGTTACTGAAAAGGAATTACAAAAAAAAAGAGGTGTTAACGAGTAAATATCTTCATTGTCACATCGATAGGCAAAGACTCAGGAGTTGTTTGAGCGTGTATAATGTGAGAGCAGTACTGAAAAGGGCGAGGAGAAGGGGGTACTGACTTCCGTTCCATTACACGAAAAACAATAAGCGGTTAAGATCAAAAGCAAACGCCGTCACCTCGAGCGCTATAGCCACAGCGGTGTCGGCCTTTCAAAGGGAAGAAGGCTAAGATGGCGATCTTTGCAAAAACACACATGGAACTCCTGCTTGTGCCACCTCCTACAACTGCTACACCTTCGGCCTGCGCTGCTCCTCACCTGTTGCCTTTCGGGGAATAATTTGCGGTGACCATCTTGATAATGAAGGGTTAGGGACAGCTAATAGCCATCCAAATAGGAGGGCTTGCTTCTCCCACTGGAGTCGACCACTTGAACCCCCTCCCCACTTCGTTACGAAAAGCGCTAGATTAATTGATTCGTCGGACCAATCACTTTCTTATCTTTATTTTTACAAAGAAAATGAGGTTCAAAAACTATAAAAGAAAAGGGAACGATCTACTGCGAACGCTTTCATCGAAAGAAGAATATTTATTGCGATTAATTGGGGTTTCTTTGTGTTAAAATGAATTTACAGGCGTTTAAAAAGCGTTTTATTTAATTCGATACATTTAATTTAATGTGACCCAGAAAAACAGAACCCATTAAAAACAACAAAAAAGTGACTTAAATTTTAAGCAGAAAAGGGAATGAGCCCATAATTTTAAGGTATTTAGATTTTTTAGAACAGTAAAACATGCAGAAAATCCCCCCCCCCCCCCGCCGATTATCAATACAGAGGGAGGGTATTTATCTTCGAGCATAGAAATAGAAAGTATTTCTCTATTTTTTGCTCGAAGGTATCAGTGAACAAAATAAAAAATTACACAATTGCATTGTGCTGTTTGATAACACTGGCCAACAAAATTTAAAATTTTTCTTGCGACAAAATGAAAGTGGGTGATTTTTGGTAGTATTTTTTCTGCTGATTACGAATATAATTTTTAAATTTCTCTAGCACGCACAGCTTTCTTGTTTTACAATGAAACATTTTTAAATCATTCAGTGTTTGGGGCCTGGTAAATTTCCTTGCGACCCCAAAATATGGATACTTTAACAATGCAGCCGCTTCTCTTCACTCCCATTACTTTAACATAGAAATCCCGAAGTGCATAACTTGGAAACGTGCCGTGATAGGAAAAATCTAAAAGCAGATTCGGATTCTACATACAAATTACTATTAAGAACAGTATGTGTGGTCTTAGTCTCAATATGCGTGTTGACTACTGTAATTAAAACGCTCAGACAATGAAATGTTCGTTAAGATGAAATGAGATTACGCAGTAATTCTGAATTGATTTAATTTATTTTTATCTTCGAAAATAACGAAATATTTTATAGCTAAATATATGTACAAGGCGGGACCGGAAAGTTCGGTGAATGACTCGGAAAAACATACGGGGACAGATATTTCAGGGATGATACTTTAACGTCCTTCAAAGTAAGCCCCCATGGCCACAATACACTTTTGACATCAAAAGAAGAAACCGGAAGAAGTCCGGCGGTGACTGGTCTAGAGAACATGGAGGGTAGTAAAGTTCCGGAATTGTTTTCGCGCGAGGAATTGCTTCACCTTTGTAGTAATGTCCGGCCTCGCGTGATCATACAGAAGACATCAGGATCCCGGTTCAGCAAACTGCGACCAGACCCGACGAATGCGCTTCCATGGACGACTGAGGACCGTTGTTTGAAATCAACAATGAAAGGACACAGATTTCTCGACGTTCCGGATATTCAAACGGCTGTGACGAGGAAACTCCAAGCAGTCTCGAAAGAGGATTTTTCAGACGCCATGCAACAGTTGTACAAACGCTGTCAAAGTATCTTCTCTGAAATACCTATCGTGTTTGTTTTTCCGAGTCATTCCCGAATTTCCGGTCTCACCTTGTAATTACAAAAAAAAAAAAAAAGTCACTCGTTTGGTTCTTTAGCCTTCCTCCCAAACCTTTTAAATCAGTTTACTATTATTAAGGTGTCGTGATTTTTTTTTTTTTGAAAATCCCAAAACGGGAATTACGTTCCTAATAATGAAATTTGGCGATACCGCGGTAGAAGCAGAGATTAGGCCCTTAAATTTTTTTTTAATTTTTAATTTCAATGCAGGAATAAAATATGAATTTTGTATTTTAGATAACTAAGTAAATAGAGTAGAATAAAATGCATTAATGCCAAACATGGGTCATTTACTTTTTTAATAAAACATTTTACTTTAAATTTTAAATATCCTTAATTTGTTCTTAAATTTATTTTTGCAAGACGTCACAAAATCCATCTGTTTGCATGATGTCACAAAATCAGTGCCACGGCTTGATTATATCGCGTCGGCTTCGACTCAGGCCTTGTCTTTCGGTGGTCACGCCCCGGCGCAGAAAAATCAGCTGACCATATTTCGATCATTGTTAATCGTATTTCTACCAAAGCTAAGCCCTAAATTTGGTCGACTTCGAGTCCTACGAGACGACAAGGCGTGGAAGCGAAAAGGTCACCTGATCATCGGGGGGCTAGCAACATTCCAACCTTCATTGTTTCCAACAAACGCAAAAACACTGATTGTTAACATCCAAGATGGAGACAATGAAGGTTGGATTGTTGCTAGCACCCCGATGGTCAGGTGACTTTTCCGCTTTTAGGCCTTGCATATTTCTCGTATGCCTCGGTCAACTTCGCAGCCGACGAGAAAGGCAGGCCTGGACACTCAAAACTCACATGACCATAGTGGTCTGAGCAACAATCTAACCTTCATTATTTCCAACAAATGAAAAAACACTGATTGTTAAAATCCAAGATGGAAACAATGAAGATTACATTGTTACTCGGACTACTATGGTCAGGTGACTTTTCCACGCCGGGAAAACACCTCCTAAAGAGAAAGCCTATGCACGGAAACATCATAGATGATTGCATCATCTAAGTAGGGCATTTTTTCTTCTACCAATAATAAGCCCTGAATTTGCACTCTTATGTGATGTGACAATATATGACGGTTTCCGTGCAGAGGCTTTCTCTTTAGGAGGTGTTGGGCAGGGCCTGTCTTTCTCGTTGTATACGAGATGATTACCTAAGATGTTTTAACAACGAGGCTAACGAGAAAGACAGGCAGAATTGAAGGTTTCAATGTTTCAATGAAAACAACAATGTAACTTTTATTGTTTCTATCTTGTATTTTAACAGTCAGTGTTACTTCCTTTGTTGGAAACAATGAAGGTTGAATTCTTAATAGACCTATCTTGGTCAGGTGCCTTTTCAGTGCCGGAGCCTGTATTTCTCGTTAGCCTCGTTTTAACAATATATGACGTTTTCGCGCTCAGGTGGTGTTGGCTGTACTCTGTTAAGGATCTCAGATCGAAACAGATGTCAGTCAAATATTTTTAAATAATCAAATCCATTTGTGGATTAGTGGTCTCTACATACCCCATTTATTCTAGGATTATCCACAGTTTCGTTAGCTTTCGTCAATTTCTTTATAAACAAATCTGTTGCATTGATTTATGATATTTATTAATAATTTAAGGTTAAAGGAATAATCGTTAACTCATTATTAAACTTATCGTCCGTTTCCCCCCCATTTATTTTCAGCCAATGGCGATTGTCTAATCCATGTTTTGAAAAATCGTTGTCATAATCTGACGGAGAGAAAATTGAAGCGGAAGCAAATGATGCACAGATGCGAAATACACTTTCTTCCATTAGTGACGGTGGAGGGGGCACGAGACAGCGAATCAACACAAATGCTCCAATGTCGAGACGACATTCCAGGTGGGAGTGCAGAATATATATATGTCTACTAAATTTAAAGATTTAGCATCGGATAATTGAACAAAAAACAAAAATGATGTATTTAACATCAAAGTATGATATACTCAGAGCTCGTAAATCACTTCTGTTAAAATTATTAGTTCCGCACGAACATCATGCATGCCATATAAAGAATTACAACCTTAGAACATTAAATGAGTACAACTACATTTATCAACCAAGTATAAAGGGAAACCGCGAGACCCATTGCAGATTTGATTTTTTTTTCAACACCCAAATTATAAATTTCAACAATATTTTAACAATTTTTATAGCCTGTAATTCACACATCTTATATTATTCATGAATTTGCTTACAGGATATTGTATACTTATATGAAGAAGACGGGTTTACAATGAAAGTGAGTCGTATAAAGGCACAGCAAATGTACATATTGTACGAAAAGAAATGATTGAAAAAAATATCAATAAGAACCAATTTTTAAGATACTAGAGTAAATTTAGCTTTATATATCTTTGGAATCAAATTACTTTCAGTTACATGGAATCTCATCTATGAAAAGCAAAATTAAATGAAAAGCATAATTTTAATCGTCGATCAGATTTCCGTATTATTTACTGTAATACAGAAAATCAGAAACGTGCACCCTGGCTTAACGCGTCACTGCTCTAACGCGTCTTATCTTAGTGTGACTGCTCTAACGTGTCCGTTAAGACTAGTGTTGTTGACCAGAGAAAAATTTTTTTCTTCGATATTTATAACAACTGTTAGAGTTGAACAAGTTTAAAAAACTTATACAACAAGCTTTATCCGTTGTTTTCTAACATTTAGAGCAATAACGGACTCACATCAACGAATTCTTATCAAATTTAACAATCATATCGCAAAGTTTAATTCAAGTATCTCAGGTTTAGAAAGCCTCTATTAATGAATTAATTGAAAAATTAATTTCCAAAGTATCTATTACCGCTTTCTCATAAACTTTTTTTTTTTTGTAAAATTTCATGACAGGCTTTGCACCATGCCCTGTTCTGAGATCTCTGAACACCACACGCAATATCATCTGTAATCCTTTGCATGTGAATACGCAAAGCTGCTCGACAACGCATGAGACGGTGCACACGCGATGCCATCTCTTCGAAATCTGCGACCAGGCAGTCTTATTGGCCGGTGGCTGGAATCGAGATCACAGCAGCATCTCAACAGTGGCCAATTTGCGTGCAGTCTTCCGCATGCTGCGTTCGGCTGGATTTGCCCGTCACAACATCAAGACCTTCTACTCCAACGGAGCCAGCGGAAGCGAAGGTAGGATATAAACATATAAATTTTGGTAAGCTTTTCGTTTTATTATTAATATTACGATGAAGAATTTCCTAACTGCATTATCCAAGACGATATTGGGCCAAATGTATTGTTCTTGATACTAAGCCTACATTCTAATGCCAAGCTATAAAGTTCTATGATGTGTAATTAATTATCTAGTGCTTTTACTGTAAAAATACGATATTATATACCATTAATCATCTTAAGCCTCTTAAATCCCGACAAGTAGAAATAAACTATAAAGGAAAATAAAAACCTCAAATCTAAAAGCCAATTCTTCGCAAAATTATATTTTTATAATGGGAACAAACAGAAGTCACTCATAACCTGAATTTCGTTTTCATTTCAGCTTTTGAAGAAAACTATAATGCACTCTATCCGGCGACAATGAAATTGGCCATGCGTTATCATGTACAAAAATTATGCGGTTCTAATCATTGTGTCGATTCTTTGGTTTTCTATTTGAATAGTCCAGCAAAAATCGACGGTTCGATGCTTCTATGGGATCTGAATGACAATGGAGAGGTAAGGCCACCACTAATAACAGAGCTGTATGATTAAAAAATAATCTCAGTGGAGTAAACAATTTACTCAATTAAATTATTTCGAAATATTTGTCATGACTAACGAGGCTAAAAAATATTTCGTATTTTATTCACGTTAATTGTAAAACATTAATTTTGTGTGTGCATGCAATAACCTATGTGACAAAAAGGACTTTCTGGGATAGTGACTTCCGAAGTTTTTAATGAACCACCTTTGCATTTAGTAATTTGCAGAAATTAAATTATATGAACATGTTGCCTCATATAATTAAACTAGCTGAAGTCCCCGGCGTCGATCGGGAGAAATACGGCGATCTCAAATCCACTCCGCAGTACATAATAGTCTGCCCATGACACAGGTTGATCGTGATCGAAAACACAAGTCTCATTGGTTGCAATCTCTTAAAGTTAAAGGGACATCCGTCGGAATTGGTGTTGTCCGTGGGATAAAAACTGTTTCACCCCTTTGTTTGATGAAATCTTGCAATATATGAATGTGAATATAGAGTAAAAGTTGAACAAATGAAACAGGCTTAGAATTGAACAGTTAAAATTCTTATTAACAGCCGAAAAGAATTCTTTTAAACTGCTTCAAATGGATAGCCCTCTCCAATAATTCTCTAATAAATTTATTTCTAATGGAAGTCACAATATTACAAAATTCATTCAATGAAGAAGGGAGCCTAGCCAACACCACCTAAACAGAAGGCCTGCGTACAGAAACGTCATACATTGTTACATCACACAGAAGCGGCTATTGTTAATCGTATTTCTACCAATAATAAGCCATAACTTTGGCCGTTTGACGATGATGTAACAACGTATACAGTTTCTGTGCGCAGGCCTTCTGTCTAGGTGGTGTTGGCCTAGCCCCTGAAATATACATCTGGGCCATTAAACTATCTCATTGTAGAATAGTGTTTTCTTGGTGTTATTTGCTGAATAAAATCCGAATTGCAAATTAAATCGAAGTCCGTAAAACACAGAAGATAAACACCAATACTTATACGAAGGTGACCCCTAGAACTAGGGTGACCAGAACGTCCAGGTTTTCCGGGACAGTCCTGATTTCAGTGTACTGCCCCAATAAGAAAGCGTCCTTTTTTAATAAAATGATAAATATATATTAATGGTTATTGATAGATCTAATTGTCAAAAATTGCTTGTCTCGGATTTGTTCCGGATTCTTCACGGCTGTGTTTCGGATTAGCGTCGTAAAAAATCTGGTCACCCTACAATCCAAAATTCATTGTTTCCAACAAACGAAAAAACACTGATTGTTAAATTCCAAGATGGAGACAATGAAAGTTGGATTGTTGCTTAGACTACTATGGTCAGGTGACGTTTGAGTACCCAAGCCTGTCTTTTTCATC